>JARHVA010002597.1:1780000-1832500 GCA_037957365.1 Torreya grandis | reverse complement strand
TCAGTATTGAGCCTAGTAGCTCACACAAGATGGGTGAATCACTGAGTACTCAAAATATGGTGTCAGATCCATCAGGACCATAAACCTTGAACATATAAGACACCTCATAATCATAAGAAGTATCAGAATAACTAGAATAACTAAGTTAACTATAATATTTATCATTAGAATGATCCATAAAATTGGCCTCAACTTTTTTTTTATGTGGAGAGTGGGGTCATCGAGAAGGAAATATATTTGTAAGATGTCCAGTACCACCACATTTTAAACATTGTGGCTATTTTTGATACCAATGAGATCCATAATAAGACAAATCACTTGAATAACTTCAAGAGTGAGAAGAATGCCTATGGTGATGACTACAATTTTAAAACCTTGGAGAGTACTGATGTGAATGTTGTAGAGATCATCGAGAATGATGTGCATAATGTCACTGAGAGTGTTTCATAGAATGATTCTAAAAATTTCATTTTATATGGATATGATATCTGTATAGGGACATATTCTTTACAAAATGATCCTATTCAATAGGTGTATTTTTTTTTGCAAATTATCTCTCATTTTGAGTCAATAACTCACTAATAGAGTGCTTATCACTAAGCTATTTTTTTTAATAAAATTGGTGTATGTAAAATTAAACCCATTAAATGTGATATAAATCAATATGTCATCATTAATTTTACCTCATGTAGTATAAAACTCTTATTTTAGAGTTTTCATGTGTGAAATATATCCAGAGACATCTTCATCATCTACTAGTTTATTGTTCAAAATTTACATAAAAATGTCAATCTTTTTATATGCAAGTTGCATGTCATATAAATATCTTAATGTTTTCCATGCCCCAAATTTTATAGCTTCAATGTAAATAATCATCTATGTGGTGCAAGATGATTTTATCAATGTGAGTGCTCGTTTATCACATTTGATATTCAACCAACTTTGTAGGATCAATGGGTGGTGTAGTATCTCTCTATTATTTCTCACAAATATTTAAAAACAAGAATATTTTCTATGTTCATGATCCATTATTTATACTTTTTAGGTGACATTTTTCTATTTTTAGATATGAAATTGACAATTTTAGCCATGATGCAAAAAGTACAAGCAAGTCAAGGGAATGCTATTTGAGGTTTTGCCTTTAACTTTAAAAATAACTTCTATTTACAAGAACACAAGGATTTTTGGGTTTTATTTAAAAAAATACACCTTATAACTCTTACGACACCCTTATATCGCCATTTTTAATGAAACACTTATTTTAACCTTATACCTCCTTTATACAAAATGATGTCAAAAAAATAATTTTGACCAAAAATAATTTCAATGGGTTTTGAAACCCTCACTTCTTTTTTATCATGTGGCTATCAAAATATATCTATCCACCTCCCAGTCAATTATTTTAATCATATAAGGTCAATGTACTATATATTCTATTGTGTTTGAGGATGTGAATAGTAAAAAATATGCATAAAAATCATGTTTTACCAAATATATGCTTTTACTTGCACATAAAAAAATAATTCATTGTGCCTTTGGAGCACACGGTAAAGCCTTTTTAGGTTTTTGAAAAGCTTTATGTCATGCCAAGATAATACATATGCATCTCAAAAAAATTGTGAGGACACCCATTCCTTTTCCATTACATAGCTATGGAATTGTTAAATAATTAAAGGTCAATTTAGATGCTATTAAAGGTCATACCTTACCTTTCCTTCACCATTATTCTTGTGTGTGAAAATCCATAGACATGGCTGCAATATCCTCAAAAATTGTTGACAACATAGATGTTCTATACTATGGTCCCTTGCGCGATGCATGATGGCCATTATACAAGTTTGAATGGGTGATGCATCATGTTATTTATGATGCTTTACTCTAACTACTATAAATAATTTGGTTGAGAAACTGCATGGTTATTGCATGTAGTTTTCCATCCCTTTAAACAATGGATCAAGGCCTAGCTTGCTCACCCTACTATCAATGCCACTTAAGACTAAAATTTAGATTGAAATCGCACTAGTTCATAAATCAACTGACTTGGTTTTGAATTATCATTCTGAATTTTTTGATTTCTCTCAGTAATGGCATCATATGAGGTGCCTTCTCAATATTGTCAATGTATCTACCCATAGTACAACTCCTAAAAAACATAAAATGCTATGCTCTACATAAATGATTCCTCCTTTTATTTTCATGGCTCTAATATCACTTATGCTTTTCAGATCTTGGAGGAATAATTTAGAAAATATATTAAATATTAAAAACTTGATTTATTTTTGTATACAATTAGCTTAAAAAGCTTAGAAAAAGAAGAGTTGGTTAAAAGAACAAACTAACAGGTAATACTTCTCGGAGAACCAAAACGGAAATTACATAAAACAAACTAAAATATTTGGATCATGAAAAAGTAATCCAACAAATCCTTCGCGTCACTTTTATTTAATGTGTTTCTTAGTCTTTCTTCATCGGAAACAAGAGATCCAACTAGGTGATCAAATTCTAAAGTAGTCAAAACTTTGCTTTCTTCAATAATGATGGAAATATTATTCCACCTTAGTTTTAGAGACCTTAACACCTTTATTACCACAATTTATTTGTTTAAAATTTCTCCATGTGTAGCCATGTTGTTGAATATATAGTTTAGTCTTACATAGAAATCACCCACACTTTCAACTTCTTGCATTTTCAAATTCTCAAACTATCTCTTCAATGTTTACAATCTAACTGCATTGTATTGCTCACTACCTTAGTAAGTTTCTTGTAGAATCTTCTAGGTATCCTTTGCTATCTTTGCACCTGTAATTCTTGGAAATAGACTCTTGTTTAGAGATATTTGAATATGAAATAAATATTGTGAGCTCTTCTTCTTAGCTTCCTTCTTATCTTGCTTGTCATTATTTAGAATGGTAGCTAAATTAGTTGGTTCATCATAACTAGTTTATATAATCTCACACGAGTCTCTTCGTGTCAAAAGCGTCATCATCTCGATGCTCTAATGATCATATTCATTTCCACTAAATTATAGAATAAAAAGATTGTTAACATTTAAGATGATCAATTAGTATCAAATCTTGGTTTGGATGGTTGTTTTCTATTTCAAGTCTTACATATTTAATTTGATGTAAATTCTTAAGAGAAGTCTAGCACTAAATGATTCCAACTATTTGCACTCAGATTTCCAATCAAACAAACATCCAATTATGCCTTGTTTCTACTGTTTCTTTTTCATACTCTAGCCCGAAATTGGATCGATCCATATCTAGAGAGGAAAGAGGTGATAAGAGAGGAATTTGAATGTTCTTAATAAAAAAATCTAGGAAAGGATACACCACTTTCATAGATGGAGGCACACATTTTGGTAGCCAATTTATCTATTTTACAAACTCCATGTGAACACTCAACCTCCTTCTGTTAATCGATGATTTAGCAATGCCATAACCATTATTTTTTTATAAATCTTTTCCCATCAATGTTTTACAATTGATTTAGTTAGTGGTGGAATCAATCATGCTGAGAATATCACAATGTCAAGCGGAATCAATCATTATTCGAATACAAAAATGTGAGGTAGACAAGGATCACTATATACATTCCCTTCACTCTAGTGTGGACTCGAGTGTAATTTTTTTGTCAATATGAAGATATTGTGCTCTCTAACAATTGTATTGACTTTATTGTAATGTGTTCTTAATTCTCTACTTGACTAAACAGGAACAAGTGGATAAAAGGAATTATCATATCCCCCGTTATTTTCAGCTATGAACCATATGAAGAATTAGATGGTATGGGTGTCGATGTGCATTACTGATCTATTTTGACCAGTTACTTGACTAACGATCGCATGCATGTGTGGGATAGATTGCATTTTTAAATCATTGAGAGTAATAAAGGTGGTGTTAGCACTTGATAATGTTGGTTTACAATGCATTCATGTGTTTGTTTACACATCAGAATGTCCTAACATGAAGTTGCGATAGTCTTAATGATGACATATACAACACCTTAAAATCTTGATCTTAACTTACTTGATTATACAAGGTTAAAAAGTGTTAAAGTGGCATTAAAGAACATAAGTTTCTAGCATTATGTTTATAATTCATACTTAAATGAGTTATCAATTTATTACAAGGTATGTACTTTACAGTGTAAAACATATAAACATTTTTAAGGCACCACCCATACCATGCATTGACTTGGAATGTGCACTGACTTGGAATGTTACGTGATTAATTGATTAAGTTTATTATTACATTAAAAAAAGTTTAATGATTCAACAAATATTTGTTAAATGACAAAATCATATCAAGCCCAAAATTTGACATTTGAGTTGGATTGGAAAACATAAGCTCGACCAACAAGTAGGGAGCTTGAAGAATAATGAGGAATGCAAGAAACTAGGGTAGAGCCCTATGGCACAGCATACAAAGGCCATTACGTGCCTCGAGATTTTAGGGAGATATTATGGGCATTAATAACCCATTACATGGTGGTTTCTTATCTTGTGGATCTTGTATATATAAGGGAAAAAAAAAACCTTAAAATGGACCATTTGAGAGATAAATATGAAACAAGAGGTAGAGGTGGAACTATTGTCATTTTAGGTATGTTATCTTCTAAACTCTAAATCCTTATTTTATGAGGTGAGTTATTGTTGTGTTTTTTTTTTTTTTTTACATTGTGGGAATGTGTTTTGTAAGGAGGAAATGTTTTGTTTGATGATGAATTTGAATAATCGTTAAGTGGTGATGAAAGAAAATGCCATACAAAATATGTAAGTGGTGAACTATTTCAATGTGAGTTGGGTAGTGATGATCAGGGAAAATAACAATATTTCAATGATGGACTAAAATAAATCCAATAAAATACATATACAAATTTCAATGATATATCACATCTATTAATGCAATATGTAGCTTCCACCAAATTGTTTCAATTACTAATACATGATTGAAATAGGTGTCATTTCAATGAAAATAAGTGTCAAATATCTAACAATTCGTTTAAAATTAAAGAGAATGTACCGTGTATCAATTAAGAAAAATTTAAAACTAAATAAACAAGAATTATAATTGTGTTAATTATAAAAAACCTAGTTAGATGACTCTAATACCAACTAGATAAAAAAATATAAAAGGATTCATCAATGAAACATGTCTCTTACATAATCTAATTGATTGATGCAAGATGTCATATCAAAATATAAATGGATATATATTTTTGATGTTTTTCCATTCCTATTCTCAATACACTAACAACACCTATTGTATTCATAACAATAGTGTTTATTTCTCTTTATTTGGTAAATAGAAGAAAGGTAAAATTATCCTCAGAATCACAAGCACTACTAAATTGATTTAGGTTGTTAGACCATGGTTTGAATTTCTATAAGTTTATAAATGCTCTCTCTAAGCATTATGATGTTTTGATTGGTATTCAAATCAAACTCGAAATTCATTATTATTGACCTTGTCTAAATTTTTGTTCACTAAGTGTTTTAAGCAATAATAAATTGATATTTTTTTGGAGGTGACAATGAAAAATGAGCTTGTATGTTCTTTCATACAATATAGTAATGTGATGTGCAAGGAGAATATATTTAATTTCATGGTGAACTTGAGCAATGAGAAAATGGTAAGGATAAATAAAAACATACATAATATATAAATAATAAAATATTTAAAAGTAAATTAAATAATGACGATAGAAACAATGACATAATATTTCAATAATAAACTCAAAAAAATTTAAAAAAATACATATAAATTATAAAAAACATTTAATAATTCTATTAAAGCCAATTTCATAAAAACAAAAAACTTAAAAAATGAAAATATAATTTTTTTTTTTAATAATCCACGAGTCACTTCACTTGTGTGTTAAATCGCTTCACTTGTATATTAAGTCATTGCTTTTTCTATTGTAGTGATAGATTTGTAAAAAATCCATCATTTTAACGATGGAGTGTTTACTCTCCAACAATAGAAATGTTGGCATTTAAATTTTTATATAATATATTTTATTTTTATTTTCATTCTCTTCTACCGGAAATTACTGTGTTCCCCCCCCCCCCATTGCAATGGGGATAGTTATATAAAAAGTTTGTAAAAAGGTTATGATGTAATACTGATGAATCACAGAATTTTGAGGTGCTTGCATAAAGGAGATAAACCTAATTACTATTCAAAAATTATATAATAAAAATATTAAATTATATTAATGTTTTTTTAGTTATAATTATTTTTAAATAAAAATATCATTAAATATTTATGACTTTTAAATTTCATAAAAGATAAACAAAGTTGTTTTACAAAAAGTGAAATATTTTCATTGTGCAATTTTCTTTCCTCCAAAAAAATAGTTCTTATTTAAGGACTATTAAAAGATGTAAAACCTTTAATTTATATTTTTCATTCTATTTAATGTTTAAATATTAAATATAATTTAAATTTGAAAAAGCTTAGATTTTCAATTTATATCTTTTATGTGAGGATTCTATGTTTAAAATTTAAAAATATTACTTTTTAAAATAAAAAATAAAATTATTAAAATAATTATTATTTTTTAAAAATTTAAATTTATTTAAAATAAAGTGGTTTTAATATTACAATATTAATATGTCGAAACTATAATATAGAGATTTGATACAAATACAATTAAAATGGTAAATAAAATACCTCTACTTCTCATCCAAAAGATCAAGGAATAATGTTAATGGCACGAATTAGAGTTATTTAAAAAATAAATAAAAAATAATTAGTAAAAAAAATAAACAAAACAATCTTTTTTGTAATTTTTAAGATAAACAAAAAATATTATGTCGTCTGAAATGTCAAGTTTTCCACTGAAAACTTGACATTTCAGATGACATAATCTTCTTTTTACATAAGATCAATTAAAAACATACATTATCTAAAGACCCACAAAAATACAAATACAATGATTTATGCTTTGGCGACTACTATGTCGATGGGCAATCGCCGGAATAGTGTTGGCTTTCCTAATTTTCCATGCAATAGAGAAAATAAAAATCTGCCTCCAAGTTGCATTTCACTATATTATTCATATAAAATTAGATCAAATAAGAGTGAAATGGCATGGTTGCACGATGTTGACACATGCAGGATATGGCCATGCCCCAATACTCCCAATAGCTATTTCATCACAGTCTATTCTGTATTTATCAATAACTCTGTATTATTTGGCAGAGATACAATACAGGGCACAACCCGACAATTCACTACCCAAAATTTTCGAGGCATTTTTTGATTCGTGGGCGTGTATTAATGGTGGGATAGTGTGGGCTCAACTTCCTCTCAAACAAAAGATATTAAATACATTGAATGCCCTTAGAAAGAGTGATCTCTCTTGAAAAAGAACAAAAAATTAACGAGGATCTTGTGAAGTTATCAAAGAGGATCATGTGAAGTTATCAAAGAATTCGTGCATACAAAAATAAAATGTAAGCTAGAAATCACTCTTTTCAAATTACAGGTAAAATTCCTATTCTTATCTCTAGGATATTGTATATATAGTTGACGTAAAATTCCTGTTTATATTTCTAATATTGAACATTTCAAGTTTTATTATCAAGACTTTTGATTTTCAACTATAGTTTGGGCATTCGTAAACCATGAAAATATTATTCAAAATCATGTCTGAGACGACGATAGCTTGCTTTTGCAGAAATCAGACTATGCATGAAAAATTGGAAGCGTTCTCCATAATATTGGTGATTATATATTTTTTGGTGTGCTATTAGACAAGACAAAAGTTTTAGGCATTCTTTTCCTTATGTATTACAGCCATTGAAGTTGAGATGATAGCTATGCACAAATTTCTATAAATTTTGGGCAAGAAAAACTCATTAAAAAAACTTTTAATAATTAAACATGGAAACGGGTGCATGGAAATTGGTGCAATGGAAATGGGGATGGTCACAAAAGTGCGAAGAGGGGGTTTATCCTCCTCTACCATTAAATTTTTCCACTTTTAGGTGGAGAGTTCTTATTGGCTTCAAAAATGTCATTTCAGATGTTATGATTTAAGATGAAAAATAAAATAAAAATATGTAGCTCCACATATAAATAAGTTTACTTGTGACATTTCTAATAATATAATTTTTTTAAGTTAAATAATATTTAATATTTATTTTGATTTATTTAACAATATATAATGATTTATAAAATAAAATGGCATGTTTTCACAGTTCTAAGAAAAATATCACACTCTGAGCTAAAATCTTGAAAAAATATCGATGCACTTGATTTTGTCTTGTTTCAATGTGAAAATAATGGTCTATTTGGACATATACATAAAAACATATTACAAGGAGAAGTCATAAATGTCGATATTACCTCCTTAATCATTAAAATTTTAATTTTTTATCAAAAAATTATTAAAAAATGATCTTCCACTACATACATGTTTCGAGAATATCTTTGCAAAAAATCTTGAATAAATATTATATTTTAAAAAAATTATGAGGAAAAACTAAGTACTCAATAAAATTTCTATACATAAAACATACATTTTGTATTTAGGTATTCAAAAATATATTTTTTCATTTATATATATATATATATATATATATATATATATATATATATATATATATATATATATATATATATTAATTAATTTACACGTAAATGTAACATTTTAGTATTTTACATTATATTCATATTTTTTACGTTTTAGTCACTCTTATTATACAAATTGAAAAATGTACACATATTCATTTTTTGTTGTTGATTTTGTAATAAACAGTGGGACACACTGTTATAATTTAACCATATACGTATCCCTCAAGGTTGTAGGTCGAGGGTTTCTATTTAGCCTATTTTTATATTTCTTATCAATGGTGCAGTTTGTTATGACCTCGCCATTCGATACCTTAAATAGTTGTTTAAATATTATTATCACATGTATAACTTAATTCTACATTATTTTTTATTTAGTTTGTATGGTGTTGATGGAATTTGATATGATGACATTTTGATTGTAGGTTGATAGACTTGTTTGTGTTTTAATCAATGCACTTGATGATTTATGAATTAATTGATGTTATTAATGTTTTATTATAGTTATGTATCATATTGTTTATTCATCATTTAGGTGATGTTGATGTTATATTTGGTAGTTGTAGGTACCTGATATGAGCTAGGCTAGGTGACAATTTCGACCCTTGGGGAGATGAATTGATTTTTGAGTAGTTGATCAAGTTTCAATAGGTATATATATATATATATATATATATATATATATATATATATATACTCTTACTTTAGTTTCGATTTCATGCCATTGGATAGTTGTGTCATTTTTTATTTTTGTAGTCGTGTCTTATTTTCTTTCGTGCCTTAAGTCATATTGTTGATTAAATTATTGAGTGTTAGACGTGATGTCAGTTGGTTTGGTTACTTATTGTGATCTCTTCATTTTTGACCCCTTTTCTCTCCCATTGTGAACTCACCACCCATGGCATTGCCTTGATCTAACCATTTAACATGGTGACTAGGACATCCGGGTGGACTCATCTAAACCCCTCCCCACGACCCCCATATAGACTATTATGTTTTTTAATCGGTATGTGGCTCGACCCATATATTATTTGAGTTTTAAATTGGTTATTATTTTTGCAAATTTTTTTGGAACCATTGCATTAATGACTATTTGGTGCATTTTTTTGCCTTGTGGGATGTGGTCGATGGTTTATAGAAGGGATTATCTCTCCTCAACATTGAATGCATATTAAATGAGGTATGGGGAGAGGGACAAAGGAGGTGGAAAGTATATGGTGGTGGGTGAAAGGATGAGGGTGGGAAGAAAGGAGAATGGAGAAAATGGGGGCAACAGGGGAGGGTTTTTGTTTTGAAATAGTCTTTAAAGCTACATAAAATAGAAAATGAGAGTTTTTGGTGGCTTATAATTGTTTTGGTTTGTGTAATCCTAGTTAAAAGGTTTGGCTTGCATCCCTTTTTAACTTGCTCTTCACCTGCATTTTTTGAATAAGTTATTTAAAAATGTTTTAGATGCTAGATTATACTTTTAAAAGGAAGTTATATATTAAATAAAAATGGGGATGCTATATACTCAGCCAAAAGTCATGAGACTTTGAGCTGAGTATCTAGTGCTTAGGGAGTTGAAGCTATTCTATTTATTTTTATATAAATTGCAAGTTAATACCTTGTCATTTCTATTTTATAAATAATTTTGTTAAGAACCAATCTGAGCAATTTTTATTTGATTTGTGAGGGTTTTATGCATTGTATTGGGATCTTTTTGTTTCTCTCCCTTGGCATGAACCCTACAGCTAAATACATATGCTATTTTGATTTAAACACCCCTTTTTTGTATATGCAATCTCACTGCAATATCTTCCATGCTTAAATTAATAATTTGGGTTATAATTTTTTTGAAATAATTTGATCTAAGGGTTGTCCTTCTCTTTCATTTTATTGAAATTAATCCCTACCCTAATGTATTGTATTTTTTTGGATTAATGTGATCTGGTTTGTAACCCAGGATGCCATACCCTATTCTTCATGTTGTGATGTTGTGTGGGTTTGGCTTGTTCATGAGGATTTGTAAATCAATTTGGGTTTTTAATCATACCCGAGTTTTGTTAAACTAGTTTAATGCCTGCATTTTAATGTTGAACTAGTTTTTATATGTTTTAACAATATATTTTATAGATAAATATTAATTTGTGATTTCACAGAAGAGTTATAAACCAATCTTGCCTTATGTAAGGTTTATGGGGTGAAGCTTTGGTGAATTTTATTAAACCTATAGCAGAGTTGAATTTTAATTAATCATTTATT
Source organism: Torreya grandis (assembly GCA_037957365.1). Lineage (NCBI taxonomy): Eukaryota > Viridiplantae > Streptophyta > Pinopsida > Cupressales > Taxaceae > Torreya > Torreya grandis. The sequence goes on along the minus strand of JARHVA010002597.1, from coordinate 1,821,674 downwards.
TAAGAGTTTTTTGAAATCGTTAAATCATTTAACCTCGATATCAAGATTTTGGGGATCATTATGAGGTCATAGGACCTCGTGATGATCCCACAAAATTGTCATATCAACTTTTCCTTGAATTTTAAATTATCATATAGTCTTTGATTTATTGTTTGAACCCATTATTTGTTAATTTGAAAATGATGGGTATGGATGGAAGTTAATGTTTGATATGTATTGATTTGATATATGTTGACTGATTATGAATTGATGGGTTATATGTTGACTATTGCATTATGCTAATTATACCTTTCCTTTGCATTGCGTCATTAGTTATTGTCATATTAAATATTTTGTTTAATCTCTATTATGATTGAAATATTTATCCTTTGACTTGAATTAAGTAGCCAAGCTAATAGCTATGGACTTATTTGCATGAAATGTGGATTTGTAGACTGGAAGTTCAATGGATAAGACTATATTTGGAAGATTTATAAGCATGGTAATAATGATTGTTATGGACTTGGATTTAGTTCATAAATCTATTTATATGAATTTTGAACCTACAATTGATTATCCCCACTTCCAATTCATAGTGATGCCGTTCACATGGTTTATTTCTATCTTGTCTTTAGATGATGTACCCATTGATAACTTACCTACTTTATACTTCTACTATTGTGTTGAGTCATGCAATAGTTGGGGATCACTGACTTTCTCAAAATCCTTTCCTAACCTTAGTTACCAAACCTATCATCTAGATGATGGATTCAGTGGTAAGGGCCATCAATGGTTGGGATCATAGGGCTAGTTGGGAGGGCTTGTTTGTCATAATTATATGTTGCTCATACTCCTAGATGATCTTATGTATAGGCATAATGAACTTGGTAACATTTTAGTATAAGTTATTTATAAGTTGATTTTAGTATTAATTACATTAATGTTTCCATGTTATATGCATAGTGAACATAGATGTAAATCAGTTACATTTATTGATATTGATTTACTTTTACATTGAAATCATTATATGATAATTGTTGACTTTTGATAATGGTTTATGTTATAAGTGGCGTAAAGTGCTATGAAATGCTTGACATATGGTATGAAGCTAAAATCCCATTTACATCTTCTGAATTGAATCACTTGTAATGATTTGTTGGTTTTTAGCTTTGTTATTTAGATGTTAATTATTATTGTATTCTACATATAGTACATTACATTGTTAACATTATTGTGTTAGTGTAATCTATAGATTATTCTATTCATGATTAGAGTAGTACTTAGTTTTCCTATGTAGTTTTATATGTCATCTTTATATCCTCTCGACATTAACATTATCTCATTGACACAGTTAATACTTACATATACATACATATTACTTGTCATATGTTTTTTTAACTTTCATATGTATGATGGGTATAGACTGATTAGGTGTAAAAAGTCTATCTTAAAAAATGATATTCATAGAATGATTTATCTAACCTATTTCCATTTCATACACTCATGTTTTTCCCTTTATACAATGCCTAACTATTTGAGGAAACTTTTGCTTAAGTGGAAACCATCCTTCTACTTTATGATTTCAACTTCTCTAAGAAATAGAAGGTAAAAAATTACAACTAAAATTGTTGTTATGCTCATTATGTGAAATACATTTATAAGTTGATATAAAGTGTGTAAAGTTGGCTACAAACTTATTAGTACATGTTTCAATTCAGCCTAAGCTTTGTATGGCTTGTATTAGATTTATCCTCATGTTGGTAGTAAAAAATGTGATGGAAGCAACTCCAAATATCTAGAATTAACCTCTTTTAATACTTTTTGAAAGTGTATAAATTGTTGAGTTTAAACTACTTGATGTTATTCTCAATCTTCTTACATTATCATAGTTATTAATATTGGCTTAGTACTGAGCTTCATTTGATAATGGATGGCTAGAAATTATTAACATTATTTTGATGAAGTACATATGATAATACCAAGCTTATAATGAAAGTTTTATTATGTTTATATTTCATTTCATACATTGTTAATTTTAGTAGCATATCAATTTATTAGTAGATATCTTAACTTGAATACATATCTTTTTTAAGGAACTAGAAAGAACTAGTTTCAAATATGTTTATCATGAAATATGCTAATCATGCTCCTCACTAGAAATTATATAGAATAGAGTGTCTTATCATTTTGTATCATTGTTATTGATGCTATTAAAGTTGTTTCAAACATCTTGATACAAGATGTAGATTGTTGCAATAAGGACCAACTATCCATTTAATAGCAATACAATTTGAATTCTTAAGAGTGCAGTATTTGACAAGTCATGATGTTATGTTAGTTAGTGGCTCAACTCTTTATGCTATATTGAATTATTGTATAACTCATTGCATAGTGTTATATGTATTTAGACACCCTATACCTTTGGTATCAATTCATTTTCCTTTGCTATTTATACAAACATTGACCATTTTGTTAATATGATCTCTTTTGCATAAAATGAATATGGGTTGTCCACTATGCCTAAAATGGTAACTATAGATGTGAGTACAAGTTATTATCAACACTAATATATTGAATAAAGACATTCCATGTTTAAATGGTTTGATATACAACATGAGAATATATAAGTATAGAACTATTTAAAGTTTTAAGGGCATTAAGGAATGAGTTCCATTTAATTTAAGTTTCAAGTTAACAATAGATGACTTGTAAATTTTAAAATGAACAAGGAAAATGGTGCAATGATCCTTGAGCCAAAGAGGAGGTTAATTACCCTCAAATTGTAGCACCAATTCAGTTTCCTATAACAATCCAATTTTCACTCTTTTTCCATGATTCTACTCACTTATAGATAGTAATAAATTCTATTATGTGCTTATGGAATCTTGTATAAATCTACATGTGTTTTAAATAGCTTGTTGGTAGATAGTTTTATGATTAGAATATTATAAAATATACATGATAGTCATAATGGAATCAGATCCTTATTCTCATTCCATAGACTTGTTGTAACCGAAAGGTAAAATAGGGGTGTAAATTAATCTTTTTTGGTTTAGTTAAGAAGGAACCATTTAACCATCCTCGAGCAAAACTAGAACTTATTGAGGGGAGTGAGATAGTTATTAAGGGTTAAGGACCTATAAATGGTCCTATACGAAAGAAATCATGCCACGTATGGTTCTCGAGTCTTATTTGTGTACTTTCACACTGATATGCTCTGAACATCATATTTTTATTTTAAGCAACCTGCTTTCCCATAAAATCTTTTGTAAGTGATTACCCCTAGCTAATTATATCATATCACCTCCTTTGGTTCCAATTATGCGTACATGAGTATGCCGAATGAACATATCTTTCTTTATCAAGCAAGGCATTGGGCCCTGCATGTAGTCCTAAAATGTACTCTGATAATGTAATTCCAAATTTGTTTTGCATGTTGTTTGATAGTTATGCACCCCTTGATACCTAGTTTAGAATTGGTATAAATTAATTTTAATCTTCCTTGATGTTCTTTTTTGATTAATATGATTGGAGGGATTTTTGGTTCATTTAATTAAAAACTTGTTAGGATTTATTTTTTCTACCATAAACCTTATAATTTAATTACTTAGACCTCTATAATGTTGAATTAAAGAAAAAATATCATTTTTTGTGTGTTCTTTGTACACAATTTGCACTTGATTTTTAAACATAACTTTAATTAGTGTTGATAATGGGAAGGAAAAAAACCCATCATGTGAAGAAACCTTGGTTGTCTAAGCAAGGATTTGATAAACCTTGGTATCATTCCTCTTGAAATAATAGTGTTAATGTGGTTATATTATGATTAATGGATATTCTATTATTATATATTGAGCTTTCCATCCTTATGTTGTCTGCCTAAATATTTATTATTGTCTTTTATAAATGAATTTGGTAATAGGAATGATTATATTATTCTGTGCATATGGGACTGTGTAGGTTTATTTTGCCTTCATTAGTTTGGTTGTGAAATATTAACGGTAGTATGTATGGTTTAAAAGTAGAAAATAAGGTTATTGAGACTTTCCATTACTTTCATGGAATAACAAGTTTGGAAAAAGTTCATCATTAGAGTTTATTATGCTACTCAAATCAAATACAAATTAATAATTTCTTTGTATATTGTGAATATTAAGATGGTGAGTCATAATTATCTTGTATTGATCATGTTCATTATTATTTGATTCTTGTATCTCTATTATATAGGATTTTAGTTTTAGGGTAAGTGCACCAATTTGGGGGATAAAAAAGGGCCTACCCATGGACATGATTTTTTTTATAAAATTTCATAAATGTGAACTTTTACAGATAATTAGAGATGGCTACACTCAAAATTTGAAGATGGTATAAAATTATGAATTGTATCATTTCGAGTCTAGTTTCTCAAAAACAATTTTTTCTTAAAAATGGTTAAGTATAATTAGGTCAAACATTTAAAATTTGAAGAGGAGCTCCTATTTTTTTTAAGAGAATTTGAATTATACAATTCCATGCGACCCACCATTTTTTGAGCATTGTTAAATATTGTTAGAACCCTTTGGTGAATATTTAGGATCTTCTATTGTGTTATGAACTTTTTTTTACATTTTTTTGATCAATATTCTTTGTATTAATTTTGAAATCAAGAATATCTTGAAAATTGACAAAAAAATGGATAGCTGTCTATGCGACCCACCCTAACTACCTCAAAAAAAATGAAAATTGATTTTTTTTAATGTGTGTAGAATTAGGCCTAGTTTGTTACCATATAATTTGTTTTGCATTTGGATCAATGAAAAATAAATTGGATAAACATGAATAGGCATGTATGGGTGAGGCATGTAGTGGCCTCAAAAAGGTGTTGTTAGAAACAAATAAATTTTCAACCCTAAAAGTATCCCAAAAATTATAAAATTCACACATTTAGAAAGAGGACAATATGCTTATCGTGATGGTAATAATTTTTCAAATTTTGATGTTGAAATCCATAGCATATTTGGTGACTGAATTTGATATTTTTTGTTTCTTTTAAAACTCTCGGTCTTGACTGTAAATGAATAGTCCCAAGCCTTTGGCTCTAAAATCCAAATTTTTTCTGAGCTGAAAGGCTCAGTTTTTAATTTAAATTCAAATAACTTGTATGCATTATTTTAAATTTAAATAACATGTACATGTTATATAGTGTACTATACAACGTGTATGCGTTACTTTGTTATAAGTCCAAAACAAACTCCATGAGCATTTGAGAGTTACACGTGAAGCCAAATTTGTCTATAAGCTTATATTTACTACTCTAAATGTAAGTATACAAAATTAAATGTAACAATATAAATGTAAATACTTTAAATTTATTTTAGTAAATATAAGAAATTAGGGCCACTCAGCATTTGATAGAGTTGGTCTCATATTTGCATGCCTTACAATGTGAAAAATAATTTTTCAAAATCTAATCAGATCAATACTTAGGCATTTTCAAGGTCTAAGTATTAAACCTAAGGATTTCAGGACATAACTTTTGAAATTGATATCCATTTTTTTAAAACATATTGAATTTTTTAGGTTTTGGTGCTTTTTAGATTGATTCCTAACATTTTTAAGAGTCTTAAATTTGTTAAATTTGAAGTTTTCAAACCACTCAATTTGTAATTGATGCAAAGTGGTGTGATTGGGGTAACATAGGTCACATTAATGACCTACACACATCAAACAACCACTTTGTGTTAATTTTACTTGTTCATCATCCTTCCCTCATCATTGATCACTTCTTACTCATGTCTCATCACCCATAATCACTCTCATAATTATTCATTGTCCCTAATCAATCCCTCATTGACCCTTACTATCTCTAGTCATCTCTAATCATTCCTTTATCATCCATAATCACTCCTCCATTGACCCTCACTATCCCTCATCATCCCTAATCACTCCCTCCTCATCCTTTATATTCCTTAATTAATGTTTCCTCATCCCTCATCATACCTAATCGCTTACTCACTAATATTAACTCCCTTCTCATCTCTCCTCATCCTTAATCACTCCTTCATTAACCTTATTTATCTCTGGTAATCTCTAATCACTCAGGCTTATCATCCCTAATCACTCCATTGATTATCACCATCCCTCATCATCCCTAATCACTCACTTCTCCTCCCTCAGAATACCTAATCAATCTTTCTTCATCCCTCATCATCATTAATCACTCCCTCATTGACCCTCACCATCCCTCACCATCCTTCATCACTCCATCATTGACCCTCACCATCTTGTACCATACCTAATTGATCCTTCATCATCTGATGTAAGTATATACTTTAAAGATATCTTTGATTCCAATCATATGTTATTTAATCCATTATAATAGACATTAACTCTTTTCTAAGACTTGTGTTGTCAATACCCATTTATGATAGTCAATTTTATTACTAAATGAATTAGATAATCTTCCAAATTTATAGTCAAGTAACATAAGTATTAACATAAAATAGAGTTTAAATTTTAGTTCATTGAATTATATTTATTGTGAAGTTGACTAAATAAAACTTTATTCAGTTCCACATTTGGTAGTTTGGTTTAAAAGATGAAAATTAAACACAAATCTCTTGTATAATTTTCTAATTATGAGAAGATTTGAATCAAATGCAAACTTATTTAGTATTTTCCATTCCGGTATAGCTTAAATATTGGTTAGGTTCACACATGAACTCCTTGTGTGTGTAATGTGTCCAAAATATTTTATCTCTTGCATGAAAAATGAACATTTATTCATGTTATTAGAGAAATATGTTTTTGTAAAATGTGAAACACTAGTTCAACATGGTGTAGATGTTCATACCATGTTTTATAAATATTAAGATGTCATCAAGGTAGATTAAAAAAATGGCATAGGTAAAGGGCATAAGGATGTCACTCAACACCTTGAAATGAATGAATTTGTTATATGAGTTAACCTAAAAGGCATAATCAACTAGTCCATCAATCCTTCCTTTGTTTGTAAGACTATATTCTAAATGTCTACAGGTTTAACATGAATATGATGATACCCAAACTTAAGATTGATTTTGGAAAAGAATTATACACCATGGATATTGAATAAAAATGACATTATATTTAAATGAGGATAATATGTTAAGGTGTGGAGCCTAAAAGCTTCACCAAGGAGTGCATTTTAACAGTTTCAGGTTTACACAGTCACCGGTGTCGGTCAAGAGCGACCGACGTTGGTCAGGTGCAGTTTAAGAGACACCAGTGTCGATAGGGAATCGGTCAACGTCGGTCATAGGCAAGCATGAAAAAACTGGCGTCAGTTACTTGTGTGTCTAGAAAGCTATTTTCGTGGATAGAACCGAGTGTTTGCATGATGAGATTAAGTCATAGTCTTAAGTCCGCGTCTCTATTATTAGTAAGACTATTTTTAGAGCCCTTGTTTAAGAGGCTTAATTGTTGGTTGATCCCCAACAAGTGGTATCAGAGACTTGGTTGTAGGTTTAGAGCTTGATATCTAACAAGTGGTATCAGAACTCAGGTTCACTAACAGGTGGTTCAGATATGTGTAGTGTGTATTGATTACAGGTTACCCATAAGGGGTTTCTGTAGGGATTTTTGTTTGATTGGGAGAAGCAATGGCAGAATAAAGTAAACTGAGAATGGAGAAGTTTAATGGCAAAAATTATCAACATTGGAGAATGTAGATAGAGGACTATCTGTATCAGAAAGATCTATACCTACCGTTAGGTGGGGTTGCAAAGAAGCCCACAGACATGGATGATGAAGAATGGGAAGTTCTTGATAGAAAGGCTCTAGGGTCTATACAACTGAGTCTAGCATCTACTGTGATATCTAATTTATCACAGGCAAAAACAATGGTAGAGTTGATGACTACTTTAACAAATTTGTATGAAAAACCCTCAGCTTCTAATAAGGTATATCTTATGAAGCAGTTATTTAATTTGTGTATGCAAGAAGGTGGATCTATATCTAATCATCTGAATGATTTCCATGGAATTGTAAATCAATTAAGTTTAGTCAATATTGTATTTGATGATGAAATTAAAGCTCTTTTAATATTATGTTCTTTGCCTGAAAGCTGGCATAGCTTAGTAATGGCAGTTAGTAATACTGCATCTGCTTCAAATATTTTAAAAGTAGAGGATGTTGTTAGTGTTATCTTGAATGAGGAAATTCGCAGGAAAAGCATAGAGAAAACATCAGGGAACGCTTTAAGTTTTGAGAGCAGGGGAAGGCAAAAAGAGAAGAGCAAGAAAGGGAGATCAAGGTCTAAGTCTAAGGTGAGAGGTAGATCCAAATCCAGAAATGGTAGGAAGCCATAATGCTGGAATTGTGGAAAGATGGGGCACATAAGCAGAGATTGCTAGTCAAAGCCTAAGGAGGACAATCAGCATGAAGGAAAGGAAGAAGCAAAGGTTGCAGGTATTGCACAAGATGCTTTAATATTCTCTTTGCATAATAATATAGAATCTTGGGTTTTAGATTCTGGTGCATCTTTTCATGCTACCCCTAATAGAGAATATTTTAGTGACTATATCCATGGAGATTTTAGAATAGTGTATTTAGGGGATGATGAGCCTTGTAAAATTATTGGCAAAGGTAAAGTGCAGCTGAAAATGCAGAATGGCAACACATGGGTGTTGAGAGATGTTATGCATGTTCCTAGCTTGAAGAGGAATTTGATTTCTATAAGAAAGTTAGGGGATGAGGGTTGTATAGTAACTCTCACAGCTGAATCTTGGAAGGTGACCAAGGGTGCACTTGTTATGGCCAGAGGTAAGAGAGTAGGTACTCTCTATTTATGTAATTGTGTTACTAATAATTATCCTTCTATATTATCTACTTCAGATGTGGATGCAAAATTGTGGCACTCAAGGCTTGGCCACATGAGTGAGAAGGGAATGTCAATTCTTAAGTCTAAAGGTAAGCTTTTAGATTTGAAAAGCATAGATCTAGATTTTTGTCAGCACTGTGTTTTTGAGAAAAAGAAGAGAGTGAGTTTTCTCAAGACTGGGTCAACAAAGAAGAAGCATAAGTTGCAGCTTGTTCACACAGACATGTGGGGACCGGCTCAGGTTGCTTCTATTAGAGGATCACAGTACTATGTTTCATTCATAGATGATGCTACAAGAAAGGTATGGATCTATTGTATTAAGAAGAAATCTGATGTATTTGAGACTTTTAAGATTTGGAAAGCTATGGTTGAGAATGAAACAGGTAGAAGATTGAAGTGCCTGAGATCTGACAATGGTGGTGAGTTCTGCAGCTATAAGTTCAACTGGTATTGTTATATGCATGGAATTTGTAGGCAAAGGATGGTTCCAAGGACACCTCAACAGAATGGAATTGCTGAAAGGATGAACAAAACAATTATGGAGCATGCAAGATGTATGAGATTGCATGCTGGTTTGCCCTTAGAGTTTTGGGCAGAAGCTATTGACACTACAGTGTACCTGATTAATAGAGGACCCTCTACAGCTTTGGATGGTGGAATTCTAGAAGAGGCATGGACAGGTAAAAACATAGATCTCTCATTCCTCAAAGTTTTTGGTTGTGAAGCCTTTGTGCACGTTGATACGGAAAATAGAAAGAAGTTGGATGCTAAGTCTATGAGGTGCACATTTATTGGCTATGGCTCAGATGATTTTGGTTTTAGATTTTGGAATCTAGGAACTAATAAGATAATTAGGAGCCGTGATGTTGTTTTCAATGAAAAAGTGATGTATAGTGATCAGCTGAAGAAGCTAAATCAGTCTGGGTAGAGCAATGGAGAATTGGACGAGGTGATGATCCAAAATGAGCTTGCGGGAAAAAGAAATAATCACTTACAGGAAAACACAAATACTGACATCGGTAGGGCAGGAACCAACGTCGGCAGAACAAAAACCGATGTCGGCAATACAGAGACCGACGTCGGTAGGACAGGCACCGACATCGGTCAGGAAGAACCGGCGTCAGCTAGTAACAGGTCTGGAGGTGATCGAAGTCGGTCACTGTCAGAGAATTTGGGTGGATAGCGTGTTGTGAACAAGTCTCAGACGCCCATTAGGAGGTCAGAAAGGGTAAGTAAGCCTCCAATTCGATATTCTCCTTCATTATTCTATTTATTGCTAACTGATGGTGGAGAACCAGAGAGTTTTGAAGAAGCATTATAGGTGGAGTCCAAGAATCAGTGGGAGCATGGCATGGTTGAGGAAATGGAGTCCTTGAAAGAGAACCAAACATGGGATTTGGTTGAGTTGCTAGCAGGGAAGAGGACACTGAAGAATAGATGGACCTATAAGTTGAAAGAAGGTGAGAATGGACAGATGAGATATAAGTCCAGGTTGGTAGTGAAAGGATTTGCACAAAAACCAGGTATTGATTTTGGTGATATTTTTTCTCCTGTTGTTAAAATGACTTCTATACGAACTGTACTGTCTTTAGTTGCTATTGAGGATTTGCATCTTGAGCAGCTTGATGTTAAGACAACATTTCTTCATGGAGATTTGGATGAGGAAATTTATATGGAACAGCCAGAAGGATTTGAGGTCAAAGGTAAGGAGAAGTTAGTGTGCAGATTAAAGAAAAGCTTGTATGGGCTCAAGCAAGCTCCTAGACAGTGGTATTTGAGATTTGACAGGTTTATGACTGAGCATGGCTACAGTAGGTGTCAATCTGACCATTGTATGTATTTTAAGAGATTGAATAATGGTAGATATATTATTCTATTGTTGTATGTAGATGATATGCTAGTTGTAGGATTACACATGCAGGATATCTCTGAGCTTAAGGTGAAATTAGCTCAAACATTTGCCATGAAGGATTTGGGAGCAGCAAAGAAAATCCTTGGCATGAGCATTAAGAGAGACAAGAAAAATCACAGGTTGATTTTGTCTCAAGAGGATTATGTGAACAAGGTGTTGAAACGGTTCAATATGCAGGATGCTAAACCGGTAAGCACACCTTTGGCTGGACATTTTAAGTTGAGTAAAGAGTAATGTCCTAATTCATATGATGAGATAGAGTACATGAGTAAAGTTCCATATTCTTTCGTATTAGGGAGTTTAATATATGCAATGGTTTGTACTAGACCAGATATTGCCCAAGCAGTGGGAGTTGTAAGTAAGTATATGGCCAATCCAGGAAAGGAACATTGGAAAGCAGTTCAGTGGATCCTTAGATATCTGAGAGGAACCAGCAGTAGGCATTTGTGCTATGGAGGTTCAGATACTTCTCTACATGGTTATGTAGATTCAAATATGGCAGGTGATTTGGATGGCAGGAGGAGCACCACAGGATATGTTTTCACTGTTGGTGGAACGGCGGTTAGCTGGATATCAAAGTTGCAGAAGGTTGTTGCCTTGTCAACTACAAAAGCAAAGTATATTGCAGTCACAGAAGCTAGCAAAGAGATGATATGGATGACATGGTTCATGGAAGAGCTTGGAAAGGAGCAAGAGAGTTGCAGATTGTATAGTGACAGTCAGAGTGCAATTTATTTGGCTAAGAATTCAGCCTTTCATTCAAGAACAAAGCACATACAACTTAGGTACCACTTCATAAGACAGGTATTGGAGGATGGTGAGTTGAAGCTGGAGAAGATCCATACAGATAAGAATCTTGTTGATATGTTAACCAAGCCAGTTACAAAGGAGAAGTTGAATCTTCATTCAACTTCTGTTGGTCTTCATGATTGAGTTGAAGATGGAGGAGCTAGAAGATGTTGTTGTATAGGTACTGGTGCAGCTGTTTATCTCCAAGTGGGAGATTGTTAAGGTGTGGAGCCTAAAAGCTTCACCAAGGAGTGCATTTTAATAGTTGCAGGTTTACATAGTCACCGGTGTCGGTCAGGAGCGACTGACGTCGGTCAGGTGCAGTTCAAGAGACACCGATGTCAGCAGGGAATTGGCCGACGTCAGTCATAGGCAAGCATGCATGAACCAGCGTCAGTTACCTGTGTGTCCAGAAAGCTATTTCCATGGATAGAACCAAGTGTTTGCATGATGAGATTAAGTCATAGTCTTAAGTCCGCGTCTCTATTATTAGTAAGACTATTTTTAGAGCCCTTGTTCAAGAGGCTTAATTGTTGGTTGATCCCCAACATAATATTTATTCATGTTAATCTTGTTAAGATTTTTTTAATTGATTCACAACTTTGGCACAAACACAATTGTATTTCTGCAAGGTAAATATTTGGGCATGATGTGCCCATTTTCCATGATTTCATGGATCTACCACTTGATCTATTCATTCTCTAAAAATGATATGTTGTATAAAGATGTTTGATGTAGAGGCAGTTAAGGGATCAAATTAATAGTATTGTTTAGTGTATAGTATGTAGGAACTTATTTAGGTGTCTAAAAGATATACTTGTAGTCATCTAGTTTATGGTTCAATTATTTTGTCTTTGTTATTTTTAGATAAACCACATTATGATATGGTGACATAAGGATGTCATTAAGCATTTAATTCTTACCATTAATAGTATACTTATTACTAAAATTGACAATATTCTTGGACTTCATGGTACTAATGACTGAAAACTTATGAACTAACTATGATATATGGTATTTTATATCTAGACAATCTATCACAAAATTTTAAGGATTTACTTAATAAACTACATTTCAATGGTAAATACATGGTTGACCACATGTAAAACATCACACACCTATAAATGTGAGATGTCACAAAGTATTTCATATTAAATTTTTTTGATTTTGTACACCATGTGACACTACTAGGTGATCCATTTCTCAAGGCCTAGACTATACCATACACTAGCATATGGTTATGGATGATGTATAAATTTCAAGTTCAATTTTTGAAAATATGATTTAGGAGAAATTAAATTGTTCTAACTTCCATTAGAAATGATGAAGTGTATTGTCTCACTATTGATCTACATTTGTTAATGAAATAATATTTGTATTTCATATAATCTCTTGTTGGGGGAAGTAGAGATATTTTTAGTACCGACCATATCATTGGGTTCATAATATATTATCTACTTAAATTTTTGTAGTGATAGATAACCTGTACCCACTTCTCAATATGTGCAAGTAGAGAGCTCATAGTGTGACACTCTTCATTAGATTGAATATTGAAGTTATGAATTGAGCACCACTTTCCAATCTTAGACTACTTGTTATAATCATTTAAAAATTAGTTTACACTCTTTGGTATGATGACTAAATCAATATACATACAAATAGAAGGCCTTAAATATGATTATTCATATCATTAAATGTCCTCATATGAAAATCAATTGATTGGTTTGAGGAAATCACATAGCTTGGTGATCCTCACGTATTTACTACCCATTTTTGGTGCTATGGTGGTTTTAATTGCTTCTCTTTTCTTGGCATATTTTCAATTATGAATTACATCATTTCTAATACGCCCATATTTTTTCATAGGTGTTAAATATTTGGGTTTCAAATTTGTCTCCACATAAAATTGATCACTATGTCTTATATTTTATGCTAACACTCAACTCTCCACTTGTATGTCCTAACATTGTTAAATTCCAACAATATACCACCATCAACGTATTGGATGGAGTGATTAAGAATGAGGAGGGATGAAGAGGAATTGAGTAGAGATGATGAGGGAGTCAATAGGGATCATGAGGGATGGTGATGGTTAATGAGGGAGTGATTAGGTAAGATCAGGGAGTGAATAGAAATGATGAGTGATGGTGAGTATTAATGAGGGAATGATTAGGGGAAATGAGGGTTGAGAAATGAGTGATTAGAGGTGATGAGGTATGATGAAATAATGAATAGGTATGATGATGTGATGTGGTAAGAAAACTACCCAATATAAATAGTGATCTAGTTTACATGTTTAGAGTCTTTAGAAGGTGGTCAAAGCCATAAGAAGTTTGTAGGGGTCTTTCTAAGTTTCTAGTTTTGTGTCAATTTTGAATTAGTGATGTATTGTACTTTCCCACCAAATATATATTTTTTTTTCAAATTTCATAGAGAATCAAATCTTGTTTCAAGAATTTCAACATTGAATTTAGTGTGGTTAGACATTAGACTTTGGTGTGGACACTCTCAACATACAAAAGAAGTTAGAATTTAGTTGATGGTTATTTGGTAATAAGAGTCTTGTCCATGTCTTATTTTATATTCAGAGTCAAATTAAAGAGATTTGGAGGGATTATTATTTGAAAGAATGAATTTAAATAACTAAAAACAAATGAATAAAGACAAATTTTGATTATTTGTAGACAAAAAAGCAAACAAACCCTGCATCTTCTTGAATATGTGCAAAGATAGTTGAAAATGTGCATGACCATGAAACATGATTAGAAACAAGTTATTTGTGATATTTGTGTGAGTGGTAAGTTTAAAATAACTTTTATTTTATGGTGATTATATGATTTGTCATTTGATTTTCAAATCTTTTGAATGTTCAAATTACAAACTATATACCCTGTGATTTTAAAAACTATGCCTTGAAATTCAATTTTGACAAACCTAAGACTCTTAAAAATGTTAAGAATCAATTTAAAAGGCACAAAAAACTAAAAATGACAATATGTTTACCAAAAATAGATATCAATTGCAAAATTTATTGTTAGGACTTGTTCCAAAGTCTTAACGTTAGGTTAAATTTTTGGTAAGTAATAAATATTTATTGTAAATGGGGCATGCATCTTTTAGTAAAGACACCCCCATAAAATAAACTTACTTAGTTTAATTATTAGGTAGTTTTAATGTTTTATATTTATTAATTAGAATTATCTTACGGGTTGTTTTCCCATATTTAGTTGGTTATAGGATTAGTTGCTTTTATCGATCATTGGTAAAAACTATATAAATCCATGTTTGCATTGTAAAAGGGTTAATGGAGTAAAGGCACCCTTATGTACTTGATTTTTTGAATTATTAATAAAATACTTGTGCACTCGCACTAAGTGGGGACAAGGTTCAACCTATTTTGGTTATGGAGTTATCAGTGGTATCAGAGCATGGTTATTTTGGGAGCATGGTGAATTCGAAGGAGCAAGGTGAAAAATCAATTCTCGTGATATAATTTGACATGAAATAAGGTATGCCATATAGTATTGGTTTAAATATTTTTAAAACTTATTAAATTATTTTAATTTTTCAAATATTATTTATATTTAAACCTGTATATTTTACATATACCACAGCCTGGTCTTTTTTTGATAATTCATACTCCATTTTTCTTGTGTTCAACCTCCTCATCTGGCATAAAAATGAATTTTTTAGCATTTAAATGTTATTAAATTCATTATTTTTGGCCAAAACTAGATTTATACGGCCTATTTATTTGAGAAAAACATTTGAAAGTTTTCATTCATGGCTGCCATTGTAATTTGCATTCATTTCAGCTCTTTTTAAATCCAAAACATCTGCAAATCTTGATCAAATGCCATTAAAACCCCTATTTTTGCATTCTAAATGAAAAATCTGGGAATTTTTTGAACTTGTACGGCCTGTTGTATGGCTTTTCAATGCCCTGCTTCATTTTGATCTCATTCCCTACCAAAAATACCTTAAAAATATGCCAAAACATAGTGAAAATCCTTTGTATCTAGCCTGTATGGATTTGTATGGCCTGTAGTTGAGAGAACAGGTAAAAAATAATTCTCAGGAGCTACCATGGCATCCCAAGCAAACATGGCACTTTAATAAATTTTAAAAATTTATTTTTGATGTTTCTAAAGTTTTTTTGATATAAAAATTTGCCTTAGTGGCTCCCACGGGAGGAAGCTTGGAAGAGAAGCTGTAAAAAGGGAAAAATTTGAATTTATTTACTCATATGTAATTTTTTTTTTATTTCCTCATACACAAAATTCTGGTATAAGTAGAAATGTATGGGTTTAATGTTTTGAAAATGCTCTTAGAGTAATTGGTTAAGCTTATTTTGTAAGAAGCTTGCAAAGGAGGAGGTCAAGGGTTCGAATCCCTTCTTTTTGGAGAAAGTTTTTTTTTTTGCTTTGGAATATGCTTTTTTGAAAAAGGAATATTCCCTTTTAAATCAGAATATTATAAAACACATACTTATTGTATTGTGTTATTTAATTTTTTCAAAAAAGGGGGAATTCATTCATATTTATTTTGGATTGTTGTGGTGAGATAAGGGTGTAAGTGGTGGAATAAGGTTGTAATTTGGTGAAATAAAGGTGTAATCATTGATTTTTGGTGAGGTTAAGTGCAAAACCCATCAAAAATACTTATTTTTATTTTACGCTCTATGCGGAGGTTAAGTGCAAAACCCTGTAGAAGCAGTGTCTTGTGCAGTGAGTGTGATATTTGTTTCATTTCTTTTTCATTTTGTTGCACTTTTCTCTACTGCACTTGCTTTCATTTCAAAATTTCAAAATTTCAAAATTTCCTTCAGATGGTGATAGATTAACAATTTCTAATTATTCAGATTGGAAATGATTGATGGAGGCTTCACTAGTGTTTAATAAATTATGGGATATGTTAAGAATGAAAATCCCACATTGCCAACAAAGTAGGCTAAGTTAGATATATTCAATTTGCATGATTTTAAGGCCTTAGCTCTCATTAAATTTTGTTGTACTTGTGATACTTATGTTCATATTGAAAATTCTCCTCATAGTTACACTGCATGGAAAACATTGACAAATTTGTATGATAAGAAACCTAAGCATAAGAAGATAGATATTCATATTCAATTATTTACTTTGTCATTAGATGAAGATGGGGATATGGGAGAATATATGTATAATTTGAAAAATATCACTACTGAGTACACTAAGGCTGGTTTTGGAAAACTAGATGATGACCTCATAGTTATTGCTGCTTTGAAAGGACTACCAGGGTCCTATAGGAATTTTGTTGAAATGTTGCATGTCTTTGAAAAGATCACAAGCATCACCTTTGATAAGTTGTCTGAGTTTCTCATCCAACATGACCTCTCTCTACCCAAGAAATCCACGAAAATTGAAGAAGCCCATGTTTTAGAGTCAAAGCCTAGTTCATCTTCATTTGGGCATCAAAACAATAGAGGAAATAGTTATAGAGGGGGTCAAGGTTACAGAGGAGGTAGATATCAAAATAGAGGTAGGGGTCATTCAAATAATCAACAATCTAATCAATCACATTCACATGAAACAAGTGATCGAGGACATGGTCACAATTCATATAGGGGCAGAGGTCGAGGTAGATCAGACATTCAGTGTCATAGATGTTGAAAATTTGGTCACATTGCCTCACAATGTAGGATTCATTTTGATAAACTTCAAAGGCCACAAAAAGTGACTAAGACTAACTCTACTCAGTATGTCGATCATGACTATGATGAATCTAGTAATGTTGCACATGAATCTGCATTCACTACTTTTGGGCACATTGATTATATTGAATATGAGGCTAGAGATGAGCTCACAGATGTATGGGTTTTAGACACAAGAGCAACCAAACACATGACATTTAGGAGAGATTTCTTTTGGTCTTATAAGGAAGCTTCTCTCTCTCCAGTTGCTTTAGCAGATAAGTCTATGCATATACCACTTGGACTTGGATCTATTCAGATTCTTCTTCCTAATGGGTCTATAAAATACTTGGAGGATGTTTGGTATGTTCCCACATTGAAGAAACACTTAATTTATTTGTTAATTATTTGAAAGAAAGGTTATCAAATTGTGCTTGAAAATGGGCTCATTTACATCAATTTAGTGAAGGATGATAATAAAACAATGTATACAGGATATGAAGATGGAAACTTCGTTAGATTGCATTGTAAGGTGCTTCCTCCCAATATAGAACTTCCAACAGTTGTTGACACAAGTACATGTACTATGTCTACACAACAATTATGGCATCTCTGCTATGGACATTTGAATATCCACTCTTTAGTGGATTTGCAGAGATATGGTATGGTGAATGGGTTGCCCACTTTTTGTAAAGATAGTATTCTTTGTGAGTCATGTGTTTTGGGCAAACAAAATTGGGAAAAATTTCCTAAACAGTCATCTTGGAGAGCTAACAGATGTTTATAGTTAGTTCATAGTGATGTATGTGACATGAAAAAGTCATCCATTGGTGGGTGTAGATACTTTGTCTTGTTTATTGATGACTTTTCTAGGATGACTTGGGTATTCTTTATGAAAAATAAATATGAAGTTTTCACTAAGTTTGTTGATTGGTTACACTTAGTCGAAAAAGAAACAGGTTCACATTTGGCCACTCTTTGTTCAAATCATGGAGGTGAGTATACCTCAAATGAATTTTTAGATTATTATCGAGAACATGGAATTCATTGAAAATATAGTAATGCTTATCATCCACAACAAAATGGAGTATCTGAATGAATGAATAGAACTTTAGAGGGCATAAGACATGCCATGTTGCACTATAAATAGCTTGATGATAAGTTTTGGGACAAATCCATAGGTACTACAGTGTATTGAAGAAACAGGTCCCCCACAGTTGCACTTTTGGGACAAACTCCATATGAGGCATGGCATGGGTTTAAACCCAAAGTTAAACACTTGAAAGTGTTTGGATGTCTTTGTCTTACTTTGGTTCCTATTAAACACAGAACTAAGTTGGAACCACGAAGTCAAAAATGCATCTTTCTTGGTTATTTTGAAGATAAAAAGGGGTTTCATTTGCTTGCATAGGATTCAGGCAAATTCATAGTGAGTCTAGATGTAATATTTGATAATTTTGGGACTATGAACACTTCAAAGATTGATTCTCAACTTGATATATTAGAGAGGAAAAATACAAAAAGAGATAAGGGTTTGAATAAGGGGGATAACTCTTCAAAGTTATGGTATGAGACTCAAATTCCTTCACTTTCCTCTCCATCTACAAGTTCACAAGTTGATGACTTAGAAATTGTTGAAAATTCTCTAAGTCCCCCTTCAAATGATTCACATGATGAGAATTTTGGAGTCCCTGATTTGAATAATTTGTCTAAGTATCCAAAATGGGCTCAAAGTACTTTTTATGACCTGACAGCAGATGAAGTTGGTTTAACAGGGCCCAAAAATTCTCAAAAATAGGTAAACTATGCTATGATTGTTACTACTTCCACTGAGCCATCCACTTTTGAGGAGGCATCTACTGAACATGTTTGGCAATAGGCAATGAAATTTGAGTATGATTCCATACTTAAAAATAATACATGGGTTTTAGTTGATCCTCCTCCACATATTAAACCCATCAGATGTAAATGGGTTTATAGGACTAAGTATAAATCAGATGGCTCCATTAATAAACATAAGGCAAAACTTGTTACAAAAGGATATGTGCAACAAGAAGGTATTGACTATGAGGAAACATTTGCACCAACTGCCAAATGGCACAATATTCGTATGGTACTTGCCTTAACAACACAAAATAGTTGGAAAGTAAATCAGTTGGATGTTAAAAGTGATTTTTTAAATGGTGATTTATAGGAAGAAGTCTATATGAAACAACCTCAGGGTTTTGAATAGGTGGGTGCTAAACACAAAGTATGTAAATTGATAAAAGCTTTGTATGGACTCAAACAGGCACCCAGGGCTTGGTATGAGAAAATGGATTCATACATGAAATCCATTGGTTTTCATCACAATGAATCTGATGATACTCTCTATTTTCAAGTGCAGGGTAAGAAAATGGTGATACTTGTTCTCTATGTCGATGACTTGTTTCTCACAGGTAATGATGAAAACCATAAAAAGTCTGTGAAGAAGGAATTAAAAGATGGGTTTGAGATGACAGATCTTGGACTTCTTCACTACTATCTAGGCATTGAGGTAACTCAGAAAGAGCATAGTATTTTCATTTCACAAACTAAGTATATTTTTGAGTTATTAGAGAGGTTTGGCATGAGTGATTACAAACTTGCCCTCACTCCCATGGAAAGTAACTTGAAATTGTCTAAGGATGATAGCAGTGCCTTTTTTTATGGCACCACATATAGACAATTGGTGGGAGGTTTGATATACTTGATGACTACCAGGCCTGATATTTCATTTTTAGTTGGAATTTTATCTAGGTTTATGCATGAGCCTAGAGAAATTCATTGGCATGCAGCAAAATGAGTACTTCATTATCTTCAGGGAACAAAAGCATATGGCCTTGAATACCACCACAACAAGAACTTCAAGCTTGTTGGATATTGTGATGCAGATTTTGGCAGATGTGTGGATGAAAGAGTGTCAACCACAGGATACACTATGCATATGGGTTTAACTGCCATTGCTTGGTGTTGTAATAAATAGGATACAGTGACAAATTCATCAGTAAAATTAGAGAATATTGAAGCATGGGATGCTTCCAAATAAATTGTTTACCTTCATCGTATTCTTGAAGATCTTCAGGTTTCTTAGTTTGCTCCTACACAGTTATACATTGATAATCAGAGTGCAATCAAGATGTCCAAGAATCCAATTTTTTATGCCAAAATAAAACATATGGATGTCAAATACCATTATTTGTGAGTGTTGGTGAAAATAAAACTCTTGATCTAATATATTGCCCAACTACCGATCAGACAACTAATATCTTCACAAAACCCCTTGATAGAATCAAATTTGAAAAATTCATAAAAATGCTTGGTATGTGTCCAAAGACCTGACTTTGGATCATAGGGGGGTTTGTTAGGACTTGTTCCAAAGTCTTAACGTTAGGTTAGATTTTTGGTAGGTAATAAATAATTATTGTAAATGGGGCATGCATCTTTTAGTAAAGACACCCCCATAAAATAAAATTACTTAGTTTAATTATTAGGTAGTTATAATGTTTTATATTTATTAATTAGAATTACCTTACGGGTTTTCCCATATTTAGTTGGTTATATGATTAGTTGTTTTTACCGGTCATTGGTAAAAACTATATAAATCCATGTTTGTGTTGTAAAAGGGTTAACGGAGTAAAGGCACCCTTATATACTTGATTTTTTGAATTATTAATAAAATACTTGTGCACTCGCACTAAGCAGGGACAAGGTTCAACCTATTTTGGTTTTGGAATTATCAGTTATGTCCTAAAATCCTTAGGTTTAATACTTAGACCCTAAAAATACCTAAGTATTGACTTGATTGGATTTTGAAAATCTATTTTCCACATCATTAGGCATGAAAATATGAGACCAAATCTTATAGATGCTGAGTGACCCTAATTTATTATATTTACTAAAATAAATTTAAAGTATAAGTTTATATTTATATTGTCTTATACTTAACATTTAGAGTAGTAAATATAAGCTTATGGACAAAGTTGGCTTCACGTGAAATTCCCAAATGCTCGTGGAGTTGGTTTTGGACTTATAAAAAAGCAATGCATATACATTTTATAATATGTACACATTTTAAAATGCATACATGTTGTATAGTGCACTGTATAACATATACATGTTTTATAATGCATACATGCTATTTGAATTTAAAATAACATGTATGCATTATGCCTCAGTAATTACTGAGCCATAATTTTAATAATGTGATTGCATTACCTAAAATTTCCACAAAATTATCCCCCAACTCTATGCACATACCCTTTAATAAATGACCTCTATGTAGTAAGATTCATAAGAGTTATATGATATAACTTGTATTTTTTATATAGATTGTTCTATTCATTTCTTTTATATATGATAAATTTTATGTATCTAACATTCCTTAATTTTAAGCTCTTAGATTGATGTTGTATGGATTAGAAGAGAATACATTTCCAAATTATGTTGACTTAGCCTTACTTGATGGAATGCTTGTAGAAATTTGGGAAATATTTACCTTTTTGGGAAACCATCATTATTTCCCTCATTATTTGGATCTTAAGTTGATTAACCTAATTTATATAACTATTGTAGGGTTAAATAATGGAATACGTTTTTATCTCTATGAGTGTATTAATAATTGATTTAGTTTTAAGGGTGCTGATGAAAATTTGAGGCATCAGACACTCTATTTTGTTTTGATTATGTGAACTCTGTAACTTGTATTATATTTTTGCATGAATTTTAATCAACATTATTTATTTCTTGTGATAAATTAAAAAAACCCTAGTTTTAGTATTTTGATGGAAATAATTTGTAAGTAATACACAACACATTTTAGTATTTATTGAGATCCATCATTCTAAGTTATTATGATTTATTTGTAGTTCAATATTTTTAGAAATGTCCTAGATAAATATTAAATGTTAAATTTATGGTCTGATTCTAGTAATATAATCAGTGCTCATAGAGACTCAATTGCTTTCAAAATGCATTAATTATATAGTTCACAAACTTATTTTCTTGTTGTATTACTATATAAATCTAAATTTAGAGGCATATCTACCATGTTCTATGTAGTTCTAAGTATTCAAAGTTATACCTTGGTTTCATATGATTAGCGGTGGATAAAATTTGTTTTCATTATAATATCTTAGTTAAATCCGTTTGCTTAGTTGCATTCCAAGCTATAATAATATTATCTCCTCTATGCTTATGTAAGTAACATTGATTGAACTTTCTTAAGGTTTTTATAGTTATAAGGAATATTGATTTTATAATTTATGCAATAATGATCCATAGTTTTATCATAAAGAGATTTTAAGTTGAAACAATACTCTACTTGAGGTGATAGTACTGAAAGTGTGTGTATTGGCTATTTATAACTCATATAAGATGTGTATTGAAAAATATAAAATATGATTAGGCTAATAATTCTTTTTTTATCTTTGATTTTTCCATCAATTATTACATGAATTTGGATATGATTATGTATGGGTAAATTAGATGTGATTTATTACCATTTAATTGGTCGTTAAAATCACTTCATGATAAGTTAAAATGTGGTAGAATTGTGAGTGAATTTTTTTGGAATGATTTTTAGAAATTTTCATAAATGTAAAAGTGCTATTGCATACACCTTATCATGTTTGAATATAATCTTTGGGACCCAACATGATCATTATGAGATTGAACATTTATATTTTTAAACCATTAACAATAGACTATAGGTTATCTTTTGAGTTGTAATGAAAACCTAGAGTTGATAGACTTGTAATTGTACATGGAAAAAACTAAGTCAATGTTTTTAACTTTATTTTATACTCTATTAAATGCCAGGGAATTATCACTAGGGTTTTCCTATAATGATGAAGCTTTAATGGTACAATCATTGCCTTTAGATTTTTTTTTTATATTTATAAGGTAAATGATCTTATACTTATTAGATGAAGTAGGGTTTTAGATTATTTTAACTTGTTAAAAATAAAATGATTCCATCTTATTTCTTTGTGGACTTTGTTCTTGTACACTATTCACATAAGATATGTATTGGATGGTGTTGTATAAATTACACTCATTTATAAAGTATTTAATGAGATTTGATTTTTTTATTGACTAATTTTCATGAGGACTATGTAAACAAACCTTACATAGATGGTAGAATAATTGAGAAAAAAGTAGAAGAGTGAAGATCTGACATGTGAGAAATTTAGTTATTACTTGAAAAAAAGTAACACAAGGTGAATAACTTATTAGTATTTTAGTTTTTTGGTTTTTAATTATACATAGCAATGGTATTCTTAATTAGTTTTTAGTGAGAAATAATAAGTGGGTGATAATTATGTTTTAACTCATATATTAAGCATTGATTACACAACTAGTGTTAATTGAGCATTTGAATATACCATTATTATTGTATCTACTATAATTTTGTTTGATCATGTTCTCAAAATTAAGATTCATTATGGAAATTATCTTAGGTACAAGCTTAAACAGTCAGTTTTACCATATCAAGGCTGTGCTTGTACAAATGAATGAGAACTTGAAAATTTATGTACTTATAACAATATGACTATCTGACTTATAAACATGTGACTTCAGGAATAGGTTTTTGGATTGTATTTTGTGTCACAAATGTGTTGGTCCTTGTATAAAATATGTTATGGTCATTGAAAAGTAAATAAAATTAAAGCTTTATTGTGTTTATGTGATATGATAGGGTTATTATTGGTTAAAGTATTACAAATTGCTAAAAGATAGTTGATTATACCCTTATGACCATTTTAATGGAAAATATGAGAATTTATTTTTTGTTGAAAGGGTAACATGTTTTATTTTATCAAAGAGTGAATATATTATATTGCATGATCTTGTGATTAAACTTATTTCTCATTAGCTCAAGGATAAGTCTGACAAGAATCAATATTGAAAGGTTATTTAACAATTCAAATGAGAGTTACATGTTTAATCAGTTCATTTATTCTATGAGTTTTTTAATTTGATTATTTCTCTTCCTTAACACCATTATAGTATACATGTATTTTAAAATGAGTTTTCACAGATTGAAGATTATAAAAAGGAAGTTATTCTAGGGTTTGATGATGATTATGCTTGAAAGTATCATATCACACTTTTTTTTTTAATTATACTCTTTTAGAAAATTGATATATAGAACCAAGTCATATTTATTGATTTAAAACATGTCTTCAATATCATACATGAAAGTTTTTATGTGTTTATGATACTACCTTATGTTTCCATGTTTTTACTATGCCATGAAAATTGATTCTTGGTTCAACCAATATGGTTGGAAAATACTCTATAGTATAACCATGTAATATTGTGACTCTTTTTTATTGAGTAATGGTAATACTAGTAAAATAAATAACGAGTTGAAACTTTATGAGAAATGATTAATCTCTTACAATGATAAATTTTTTAATGAGATTTGAGTTAAATTTCTATTATTAGTTTATAGTAATTATTTGATTTATATCTTGTCCCAAATTGATACTAAGTTTTAAGTTAAATATATTTTAGAATTTATGTTGGAATTTAATCTTATTTGAGTTCAAATTTTCTAATCATTTAAGTTTGTTTAGGCTTATCCTAAGTCATTTGTATATGTGAATTTATTATTATCATAAATTTACTTTATCTTAGATTTATCAGGTGTCACACATCATTTTTTTTTGGTAGGGAATCTTAGAGTTACATTGACATGTAACTCCCTCCACACTTTTTACACACATCTGAATCACTCTTATATGTATTAAGGATATTTGGAACATACTAATAAATTTGTGAAATTCATGATGGGATGCTTTGTAACACTCTCTTCCTTCTTCTAAATTTATTTATTTACCTATCATTTCTCAATCTTCTCACTTTTTCTAGGTAACCTTGAGATAATTGCTATGGCTTAACATCATTCTCCTTCATCTTTATCTTAGATCCTATTTGATATTATACTTTGAGATCAACACTTTGCAAGTTTTCTAATAAATGTGGGGGGTTTTCACCATTTGGAGTTTCCCCATTTAACAAATCTTGTCTCACATTTAAGGTTGATTTTTATTAAGGTAATATAATTTATTTAAGAATTCATTAAATTTGTGATTTTAAAATTATTATTCAAATCTTAGAATAAATCCTAATATAGTACTAGATTAGATTATTATTAACATTTTAATTGAAGTTATTGTATGTGCATAAGTAGCGAGATGTGATTTTGTGACACTTTCTTTTACAAGGATTTCAACCCTTGTAAAGAAATTATTGAGTATATTTTCATGAATCTAAACATTTTTTAATAAAAAATGCCATTTTAAATTTCAATTAGTATCTTTGAACTTACTTTAGTTTTGGGTGGATTCTAGTTTTAAAAAAACCCCGTTTGATGAAACTAGCTATATATTTTTAATTACATGCTAAATTATTTAAAAATTTAGTGATTTTTAAAATTCTTATAATGACCTCATCCTATCATAATATTAAAAAATTTTGATCATAGTTTGAGAGAAATCATCAAAATGATGAATGTGTTTTATAAAAAAAATATGATCAATACATCTCATTTTAGATATTTACAAATGACATTTTACATTGAAAAGAATTAAAAGAATGGAAGTTTATTCATAAATTTCATGATTCATGGTAAATCATTGTGATATATTCTCTATCATTTCTTTGTGAACAATTCTAACAAGAAACATTTTAGCTTCCTTTCACTTTATAATTTGCATGCTCACAAATTATTGCACCCTCTTTCATTTTGTTATTACAACTTATCCTTTGTTGATTCTTTGTTGTTTATTTATTTTTTAATATAATATAACATATTTCAAAAAAAAATTACCTTTGGCACCTTATCTATGTTTTTCATTTTTTTCCTTTTGACATATTCATTCTACCAAAGGCATTTTTAAGTTACTTCTATTTCTTTTTTTTTTTACATTGTATTTTCTATTTGGGTCTAGATAGTTGTTTATCTATGGATTTCATGTCTTATGTCTGATAAAAAAATATTCTTAGAGCCCCACATGCATCAACTAGCTCATTAACCCTTGGTCTCATCTTGGATTTTATTGTTCGGTTGCATTTTTATTGATTTACTAGTTAATTTGAATTCACTTTATATTTTGATTTCATTCCTTTTATCTCCTTTAAAAGTAATGGTACCTTGTATTTTATTCAAATTTGGAGTGATTTAACCATCTCTACTTTTGGATTTATTTTGCACATGTGTTTTTGCTTTTTTCTTGAGTCTTTATTTAGCCTTTACACCTTTTTTACTTAATATGTTTTTTTAATTTTAGGAAATTTTTTTAAAAAAAAAAAAAAAGAATAAGATGAAGAAGAAGAAGAAGAGAGAACTTACAATGTTATTAAGTAAAAAAAAATTAATGATATTTTCCTTCTTTTTGGAGTTGATAATATAAATCAAGATTTTCACTTTACATAAAACTACTTAATCATTATGACATGGATTTTAGTGTTATTCACTTGTTAAAATTTTATCATTCTAAAACCAAAAAAAAAAAAACAAAAAACTAACAAGTCATTAGCTTTAATTTTTTTCACATGATAGCAAGTAGCTCTTTCAACATAAAACATCATTTTTTTTCTTTTACTTGTATGTCAAAGCCTAAACTAATTCAAATTAGTTAAAACATATTTTAACATGCATAATCTACATTTTGGTGTATTTTGATCAATAGTTGTCTTTTCTCATAGGGGATGACTTAAATTATTTATAGAGTTTTGAAAATTAAAACTCATTTATTATATTAATCATTTATCTCTTCTGTTTAAATGAATTTTAAACTAATCACATTTTTAGTATTTAAATTTTTTTACATCAAATTTATTTTAAAAATGATTAAATTAATGTTTTAAAGTGTCAAATTGAATTCTCAAATATAACTCTTAATGCACTTCAAACATATTTTAATGAGAAAATGGAAAATATGCAAATTTATATTGATATTTTAAAAGCGAAATGAATTATTTTGATCACACTCACACACCTAAAAATGTTGTTCTAAAATGTCTTTCTTCTTATCCTAAAGATAATATTGCTTCACAATATATTATATTTAATCATGGTTTCAAAATTATGTTATCTACGAGTTATTTCAGTGGTGATCTTGGCAAAAATGAAAAATGATATTGTTGACCTTTTATTGTATAAAACTAATGTGAGTTGTGCAGGGATAGATTTTAATAACTCTCAAGGTAATTTTAAATCATATTTTCCTCCTCATGGAAGGATATGTTTACAATAGTGTTCCATAATATTAGACTTATTTTGGTTACAACGCTTATTTTTATCATATGGTCAAAAATCATAAAATCTGTGAGCATTTTGGTAACACTTTATATCATATTTTTAAATGTTAGAACTTACACCTTTGCACATATTTTGGTAAATACACTAGTGACATTTTTTATTGTTGGAAAGACACTAAAATATCTCAATTAATTATTAAAGTAATTTGGATTACTAAAGATAATGTATCTTATCAAGAATTTGATGTGTCTTCTAGTGATAATTATTCTTTTGCATCCTATAGAATATATTTTGAAAAAAAAAAAAAAAAAAACACCTCTTCTTTGTCTCCATTTAAAAAAAATCTTTATGCATTATTTACTTTTATGCAAGTATTTTTTCTTATATGTTGAAATGTAAATATGCTTTGATAGGATCTCAATATGTTTTGACTAACTTCTTTTTCATGCATTATTTCATGCTTTGTGATTGAAGATACACTTTACTACATTTTAGTTTATTAGATATGATTTTACTATATTCGATGAAGATTTTATTTTAAGACATTATTTAATTAATTCAAATATTTGTGTAACTTTATTTTTTATAGTTTTTGTTAATCATTTTTGTCATCCTTTTCTTTATTGGTCTTTATTCCATTGTGGATTGACCTTATTGTTTGAATAAGATTCATAGTGGTTGTAGATAATTATACATGCATCTTGATTCTTGATGAGATATCCTCTTCTTCTTTATTTCATCAAACCTATTGTAATTATTCTTAAATAAATTTTTGTTTAGGCAGGAATATCATGTAATGTCAACTCCAATTTTTTTTTTTGTAAAAGGTTTTCTCTCTTTTTGTAACCAAAAATTAAGTTTAAGAGGGAGTGTTGGAGATTAATATTATTTAGTTTCATATTTAATAAATTATTTAGGCTAGTTTAGCCTTATTCCAAGTTATTTTTAAATGTGCATTTATTATTATAATAAATTCACTTTAAGTAAAATTTATGAGGTATCATACCTTTGTTGTTCTTTATATTCACATGTAACTCCATCCATACTTACCACACACATCCCCCTCATCCTTATATGGATTAGATACATTTGACATACACTAATAAGATTGTCAAAATCATGATGGGATTATTTGTAACTCCTTCTTCCTTCTTCTAGCTCTATTTCTTAATCTATCCTCTGTCATTCTTTGCACTTATTTTAATTATTATTGAGATGATTTTTATAGATTAACTTCATTATTATTTATATTTCTATTTTATCCTATTTGAGATTAAAATTTAATATAAATAATTTTCAAGACTTTTAATAGATGTGGGTTTTTTCTTCATTTAACAGTTGTCACACTTGATACATATTGTCTCACATTTGTGGATATTTAATTTTATGATAATATTATTTATTTATGAAATTATTTGAATTGTGATTTCAAAGTTATTCTTCCATTCTAGAAATAATTTTTTATATGGTACTAGAATAGGTTGTTATTAATGTTAGAACCCAAGTTTGTGCAGGTGCATAAATGAAGTGAAATTTAATGAAACTTTTTTTCAAAGGTTTCAGCCATTGAAATTTTTTATTATGTTTATTCAAATGCATCTAACCATTTTTTAGTCTCATGTTATTTTTCATTTCAATTGCTAACTTTAAACTTAGTTTAGTTTTGGGTTGCAAAAATATGTTAAAAAAATAAATTCATGTCTTCTTAAATAGATTATATAATTTGAATTACATCATTCATTTTTTTTTTTTTTTTTTTTTTAATTTAGTGGATTTATTTGAATTTATGCTAAGATCATGTTGAAAAAATTTAGAAAAGAAAAACTAGATCATAGTTTGAAAAAAATATTGTTATGCTAATATTTTAAGTGAGTAAATAGGTATAAATAACACAATTCAAGTTTACCTTAAACATCCTTAATAAGCTTAGGAAATAAGTGTACAAAATAATAGTAAAATAAAATTTTAACTTTAAATTGGAGTTAAAATTCACTATATGCACATGATTGTGTTGGCCCCAACTATGCCTTGTAATGCCTCTAATGAATGTGGTTATCATAAATAAAGTTTATTACATATTATGATGGCATAAACTAGATTAAATAAAACTTTCTGGGTCATTACTTGTTGATAAAATATATATGTATATTATTGGTTTAAAAAAAAAATTAAGTTCAAAATTTTGAGGTTACGACATTAGTATCAGATCTATCTTATAATGTTAGAAATATTAGGGAGAAAATATTAAACTAATAGTCTCTAACACGAACATGAGTTCTATGATATTATAAACAAGATTAATAAACTCCACTATGTATTATTGTTGATCATGTGTTGATGATAGATTTCATGACATAATAATGGGATCCTTTCTGCCATGATCTTTAGCAATAGGTTTATAAATGCCTATTGTAATTTTTTTCTTTCTTATATAGTCAAGTGACAATCATTGTTGTAATGATTGTTAGTATTGTTAGAGAATGACATACCATTGAGAAACTAAATTTATTACATTATAGATTTTTTTAAGATGATTATTGTTGAATTTTAGCACTCATCTTTATGAAAATAGTTATTGTGAATGTTGGGATCTCATATTGAGTTGGTTATATGTTTTAGATAAATAATGTATAATTGTTTTAGAAAAAGATACATAAAGGGATGAAATGTTGGATTTTAGGGCACATTTGAAGAGTCCTCCCCAAGCATGAATATCCATGATATCATAAATTTGAATTGTTAATAATAGTTGTACTAAATATGTGTAATTCATTTGTTATGGGGATAGTTTGAAATCATTTATTTTTCTCACTATTATTTGATGTTCTACAATAAACCTTTTAAATAAATAATTTTTTTCCATCACTATATAGTAAATTGATGAACATAGCCTTGTTAGGGTACAACATTAAGTTAATTTCATGAGATCCTTGTTTTACTTAGAAATATACTAAGTCAGGGTTATAAATTGTACCCTTGCAATAAAATATTATGGTATATGTTTTGTAAAATTGATTTCATGGGTCAAATTTAGCTTAACAATTATTATTTGATGTGGCAATTTTTTTGTTTATATAGTGAAGGTAGGGACTTATTATATTTAATGATATGAATTGGGAAGGTATGATTTGAAGTTTAGCTTTGGTAGGAACCAATAGTGTTGAAAAATGATTTGTGATATAACACATCATTATATAATGAAGGTTCTACTTGAATTTATGGTCATATATGCTTGGGTTTAGTGTGGTTGAACTAATGTTAATTTAGGAAAAATTAAAACCAAACATTAATAAAATCTATTGTTAATGTTTTTACAATATTACCTGGCCCAATGATTATTCTATGTTATTAAAGCATTAGAAGTTGAGTTATAGTTGGAATTTGAAATGCATTCTTGATGGTGAAAAAATATTCCCACTGTGTTGGATTCCTAACAAAAACTTGTATTGTCCTATTTACTAAAAATTAGATACCTAGTTGACGCTATATTCCTAGTTGGCACTTATAAGTGTAAAACTACTCTTAAGAAGGTAATACCATGTTTGGGTTTGTTAGAGTTGCCAAAAATTGAGGATCACTCTCGATAGGATTGAATACATGAAGCTCAACCTATATGAAGTAGTGAAATTAGAAGAAAAAATCAAAATGGAAGGAGCTTATCTTTAAAAAAATAATTGTATTAACACTCATTAGCCAAACAATACATAAGAAGGTACATTATATAGTGAGGAATTAGGTTTTCTATAAAACTAATTAAATCAACTCATAATTAGAAAATGATTTGAAGTGAATTTCCCTAGATGACCTATTATTAACTCAAACAAGCTAAGTAGACAATGTAGATAAAACCACATAATGGAAAAAGGCCTACACTAACACCCCACTTAAGCATAGATTTGATGGGTAGAGTAATTGGGTCACAACATAAAGTCTTGATGGTATACCTAAATACACATAAAATCACCTCAGAGGAAGATGTTAGAGCTATCTAAACCTCAAGAAGATCCCTCAAATGAAAATACATGATTTTAGTGAAGGCTTTGGTGAATATATCAGTAATTTGATACATTGTATAGATGCAGTGGAGATTAATTACTTTCTCATGGATGATCTCTTAAATGAAATGCATGTGAATCTTGACGTGATTGGTTTGTTGATGGAGGACCATATTCTTGTAGATGTGGATTGTGCTTTCGTTATCATAAAATGTGATTGTTGTTCATAGAAACTTAATGTCAAACTCAATAAAATTCCCTTAAAGCTAAACAACCTTAGTCGAAGCATAGTAGCTCCTCTGTAATTTGTCTAAGTAGAAAATAAATAAATAGAATTCTAACTCTTGGTTGACCAAGTAACTAGATCTGAACGAAGAAAGAAACTATAGCCTAAATTAGATTTATTATTATGAATATTTCAAGCACAATATGAATCAATATACCTAATTATGCCAACATAGATATTTATTACATAGTGAAGTCTAAAACTATGAGTACCCTAATTATAGTGTAGAATAATCTTAGTTACTTTTTGGTGTAGCTCATGTGGTTCCTATATAAATTTAGAGACCATTCCCACTGCATATTAAACACCAGGTCTAGTTTGCATAAGGTAGATGAGTCTACCAACAAGTTATTGATATGAGGTAGAATCAACTAAAAGAGATTGATAATTAGCCTCAATATTCACACCAAATAGAAATGAAATTGGAGTTAGCTTATAGTTATCCATGTTAAACCATTTTATTAAATCAATAGAATACTTTGATTGTGAAATAGTGATCCCATATTTAGAATTTAAAAAAATTAATATTGAGGAAGTAATGCAATAAACACACATCAGTCATTGAGAACCTATCAAACAAAGTAATTTTCACTATTGTGATGGTGAATGAAGAGATCCTTATAATCAATATGTCATCCACATAGATACCTAGAATCAACATTGAATCATTCTGATGTAAAATGTAGATATTTCAATAATAATGGCATCTAGTGAACCCCACTGAAATAATAAAGGAGACCATCTTATCATACCAAGCTTGAGGACATTATTTGAGGCCCTATATAGTTTTATGAAGTTTTAAAACTAGTGATGAATATTCCAAAAACCTTTGTGGTTGATCCATGTATATTTAATCTTTGAGGTCAGTGTGAAGAAAGACACTCTTCACATCCATCTGATGAACATCCTAGTGATGTGTTATGATAATATCAAATGTGAGTCAAATTGATTTTATTTTAGAAATGGATCAAATGTAGCTATATATTCAATGTCAGGTACTTGATAAAAACCCCTAGCTACCAAATGTATTTTTAACCTATCTATAAACACATCTACTATAAATTTTGTTTAGTATCTCCACCTACATCAAACAATTTTTATTCCCTTAGGAAGAGGGACTAAATCCCAAGAGTTGTTCCTAAGTAAGGAACCATACTTATATTCTGTAATAGTATCCCACTCAATAATGTCTAATGCCTCATAAAATTACTATTAATTAGAAGTAGATGAAATGAAATCATGTGGGGCATCTTGAAATTATGAAGGTGTTCACCTATTATTTGATGGATTTATATCCCAATGGCCATAAATTTGAGGTCTCTATCTAGCCTAGAAAGGAACAATACTTAGAGATTCAGAAGGATATTCCTCATCCTTTGAGTATTTTATAGTACAAAGAGGAGGTTATTCCTCATCACTACTCTCATCATAAAAACTAGAAGTAGAATTTATTTCATCGTGAAGTTACACAAGTAGATCTTAGTCATCAAAACTATTATTAAATACTAGTACATCCAAGGAAAAGGGTGGAGTGTCATTTATGGATTCTATAGGATCCTCTTGAAATCAAACACTCGTATCAATAAATAACCCATGAGTGGTGGGATGGATAAGCTTATATCCATCAACACTCTCACAATATCCAACAAAGATGTGAGGCTGATTATGAGGTTGCATTTCCTTACATTTATTTTTAAGAATATGGGCCATAGTTAGAGATTCAAAAACTTAAATTGATTCAATATGGTTTTTTTATGACTCTAATTTTCAAAATGAGTGAATCCCTTCAATTATTTATGAGTAACTTGGTTTTGGATATAACAAACATAATTAATGGCTTTGGCCCATTACTAAGTGCAAAAGAATTGGAGTGTAGCATACAATTTTTCATTTACTTCAAGGACCTATTCTTGCTCTATGTAACACATTTCTATTAATTACTATATAAAATTCTACACTATAGTTCAATCCCCTCTGATGTGTATAATTAATCAAAAATATTACTGACATACACACCAACATTGTTGGTGTGTAAAATCTTGATGGCCTTACCTGATTATTTTTTATACAATCATCTTAAAGTTCTAAAAATGATAAAATACCCTAAATTTTTGTTTAATAAAGTACATTTAGATATACCTTGAAATGTCATCGATGAAAGAAAGCATGTATTTATTCCTATTTCATGAAGAATGTGGAAATGGTCTAGCAAATGTCACTTTTAAATATATCTAATAACTATAGAGATCTATATAATTTGCCTTTATCATAATTCGTATTACGATGCTTACCAAGTATATCACCTTAGAAAACATTGTCAGAAAAATAAACACATGAAAACCTTGAAATCATGTTATGATGAATTTTTTACTCTAGGTAGAAATATTTAATATGGCATAATCACTCATGTCATAATTTACTCACTCAATACGAATGAGTGAATAGTGTAGTAGAGGGTTGATTAGGAATAAAATGTGTGAAAGTATACAATCATGATTGTTGATATAGTTTCCAAAATATAACTATGGAATAAATATATTATTTCATAATAACCACTAAATTGGGTTAGAATTTAACTCTCTTGATTAAACTAATGTGAGTGATCTAATCAACACATAGGATATTGGCAGATAATAAGTGAACACATGAAACATCTTGAAATGTCCTATCATTAACTTCAATAGATCCTCTCCCACTAAATTCTACATAAGCATCATCACCAAACAAGATGAAAGGAACATAACAAGGCTCCTATTATGAATCCATGTGGTGGGAGGCACTAGAGTTAATTACCCTAGTGGAAGGCTAGGATTCAATTGTAACAATTTTTTTAACCTTAACTTTTCCCTTTCTACTATCTTTGATCTTAGAAGACTCATATGTTGATGAAATTTGATAAGAAGAATTAGGGAAAATAATTTTGTGATTTTATAACATCTTAGTTAGTTGGTCAATATAGTTCTTGATGCACTTGGTTATGCCAAGATTTATTGTAATATGCACTTGTGAGTTGTTCTTTCTTGGGTTTCCCATTTGAAGAAGAGGACTCTTTTGATGATTTTGACTTGGTATAATATTTTAAACCCTTTCTTTGCTCTGAGTCCTTCTTGTTTTTTTCTTCTCTTTTCTATCATAATCCTTTTGTTTATGATGAATCAAAATTAACACATAAAATCTAGATATTTGTAGTGTACCCATTTGAATAAGCATGTATTACTCTTGAGTTAAGATGAATACAAAGACATCTAAGGATGACATGGTCCATGTAGATTCAAGGGTATGCTTGGTGGTGTGGAAGGTATAAACAAAGACAAAATAGTTAGATCTCAATTTAACATGGATGGAAAGAATCCATTGATCAATTTTTATCAATGTTACATAGTTTCAATTACAGCTTGAGTGATTTGAACTTTGTGAATAAGTCTCATATAATAGCAAATTTAATTAGGCTCAAATTAATGAGCTTATTCTCTAATAAATGACCTCTCCTATTTCCTAAAGAGCATTTTTAATGTGGTCCAGACTTCATTAGGAATAACTATAGATTAAATATGAAAGAGAATGTTGAGAGATGTAGACAAACATAGAAGACCATAAGCTTCATCACTCCTATTAAACCACTTCACCTTATTTGCATTAAGGGTTGGATGTTTTTTTATACCCATCATGATTTGGTGTAAACCTTTTATCTTCAATAATATTTAAACTTAGGTTTTCCACTTTTGATAGTTAAATGATGTAAGAAGTCAAACATGACTTTGATCCATGGTGCAAAAAGGAATTATGTGCTAAACTATATGTGCTTATGTGTAACCCCCATTGAATATGTACAAGTTAAATTTTAAAAGGAAAATTAATATTACCAATTCATAGAGCTAAAAATACTCATAATTTCATAAAATAATGGCACCTTAAAAATAACTATTGGCTAAAATTTATTTTAGTTTGAATGTTTGTTGCTTGTAAAAAAACATTCTATACTTTGAATAATTTTTTGGTATGAAAAAACTTTGGCAAAATTTTTTGAGAAAAAGTTAAGCTCCATTAGGTTGGTTGTGACCAAGAATTTAAATTATTGTGTGACTAGGGGGCAAGGGATTAGATGAACTCTGCTTCTCTTCATTAATTTTATTAATATAGGGGTGATGACACCCCAAAAATGCCTCCAATTTTCAAATGAATAGTATCACTTCTCTCTCAATTAAATTTGACATCCTCATGGCAATCACTTGGTGAAAATTGGGCAACATATATTATATTATGCTCAAACAGGGGTTAGATAATGCCTTGGTTGCATGTAGGAAGGTTGAATTCTACCTATGTTGAAATCAGAGATGTCGAATTCTACCTAGGGTGTTTGCATGATCATAAAATTCTATAGGTTAAATAGGCAAGGTCCTCAGAGTCTAAGGGTCTAAAAATAGGGTCATTCAATTCTAAAAGTTCTACAAATAAGGTCATTAGAACCATCAAGTTTATGTACATGATCTTTAGAGTTCTTTAGGATTACTGATAGGAGGTTCAATTTTTGACCAAGTTATTCATATAGGAGTCAAGTTTTGACTTATTTGATTGAAACCAACCAAATGTCTTCCCAATTATTTTTTTATACCAAGAAAATTCTTGTGATTACTTGAAACTACCAAAATTGCCTATCTAGGGTGGAAATTCTACCGAGTTAAAGAAACCTACAAAATTATAGATTTTGTATGGTTCTTCCATAATCTACCAAAGACCCACTTTGTTTCTTAAAAAACCTATAAAAAATATAAATAGTTTTAATCAAAATCACCATATGTATGTATTTTTAAAAAAATTAAAAAAAAGCCCTTAAAACCCTCCAAAATAGTTTAAAATAATTATCATGAGACTAGATCATGTTTACATTCTTTCTTAGGGTTTTTCTAGCTTTTGAATTTGACATCACTATTCATTTTTTACTTTGATTTTTCATATATATAGATTTAAATTGATTTTATATAAACCTCACCCAATGCTATAAAATGAAAAAAAATGTAAAAACACTTAACAAGCTAGAATTCTAGATCTCATAATAAAGGCTATGACATTCAGTTAACAGAATAACTTTGATACCATGTTTGAGTGGGCCTTTATCGAGGATCAATGTAGATATGATTGAATGCATGGAATTGAACTCATAACAAGTATTTAATTTATAATAACAACTCAAAATAGAAGAAGATAGTATATACAAAAAAAAAATTGTATTAATATTTAGTAGCCAAAATGTAGATAGGAGGTTACATTATATAGTGATGAATTAGGTCACCCAAAAAGATAGTTAAATAAACTCATAATTAGAAAATGAATTAACATAAATTTACTCTAATGACCTATTATTAATCAAAGAAAACTAGTCACACTGTGCATGTAAAACTACATAGTGGGGAAAATCCTACACTAAAATTTTGGGTTCATTTAACTATGTTCATTTTTGAAATGATATTTGGAAGAATGATTGATTTAGTTTCTATTTAAATGTAATATATGATTTTTTTTTGTGTTTCACCCTAAAGTGAGTAAAATGATGTTTTGATTAAGTTGTATCAAAATCCTAGGTACTCTCTTTAAATACTTAAATAATAAGATGAGTGATTGGATTTAGATTCCCTTAGATGGATATCACTTGATGGTGGGAGTTTTCATCCTAGGCCATTATGATTTTAAAATGTTATGGAGAGTGTCATTTTTTCAATTTCCCCTAGGAAAAATCCCTATGTAAAATTCTAGGGAATATTGAAAAGTAAATTTTGAACTCTTGGCAAACTATTTAAGGAAATTAGTTTTGTTGCATAGGTGAATCCTAGGTGTCACTATAAAAAAACATTTAAGCACCTCCATTTAGACCCTCTAGACATTGTGTAGACCCTTTGGACATCATCCAAACCTTATGGATGATGTGTAGACACTATAGACAATGTCTATACATTATGGATAGATTACAAACCTTGTGGATGGTGTCCATACCATATGGATGACATCCAAACCTTGTGGGAAATGTCTAGACCCTATGGATGCTAGAATACACATTTTAGATACTAATTACATGCTCTAGATGCTCATTTAAAAAATATAAGAAGTTCATAATTGATAAGTTATATCGTAAAATTTATTTCATATTTGGATTCCTCTCAAATGGCTAGATGATTTCAAAAAAGAATCATCTTGATCTAAATCTATATATAAAATTTATGCCCATTTGAACTTTTGGATGATGATCAATGGCTCTAGATGGTATCTAGAAACTCTAGACAACATCTAGTGGTTCTGGAGATTGAATAGAGTCTCTAAATGACATGTATAGAGACTTTGGTCAATGTATGGATCCTTGGATAACATCCATATCCTCTAGTCATAGTTTAAAACATGAAACATGCGTTACTTTTCCATAAAGTTTTGGATCAATATGATTCATGCTTTGTAATTGTCTAATGTTTTGATAGGAATCCAAATATACAATAAATTTTATGATAAAATATATCTATGATGATTTTTTTCCTATTTTTTAAATGAGCATCTAGAGTGTGTATTCTAGCATCTAAAGCATGTAGTCTAACATCTAGAATGCATGGATAGGAATCTAGGGTATGTCCACATATATTTTTGAAATCAATAATAATTTAATTAAAGGTTATAGCAATTTATACTCATAATTTTATAATTAGTTGTAAATGTTAGGTGATCCATCCTATAAATCTAATTTAGAACCCAAAAATTTAGGCAACCCAGATCTCTTTACTGGTGAAAAATATTACCAAAACCAAATTTAAGAAAATGGAATGTTCATGAATAAGTGAAGATTCACCACTTAAAAAACCTTGATGGAGATAATGTTGAAAAAATTAGTGATTTTATGTAAATCCTTTAGATAACTTCTCTAATGTCAAGTGTGGATGGTACATTAACCCTTAAATGGAAAAAATAATTAAATATATGTAACCACAAATAACCAAGGTTACTAAAATGCATTTCCATTGATTGATGTATGTCTAATGTGATCATATTCAATAAAATAACAAAACTATTAGAAAAATATTACAATAATGATAGAATCACCATTGAAAATTTAGATAAATTGAGTTTTTATGGCATGTTGCAATATTTATATAGGTCTATTTTAGGACATTTTTATATAAAATGTTAAATTATTAACAAAATTTTACTTTATGTTTTGGACAATTGGTTCTAATTTTAGTAGCATAACTAAAACTTTTTAAGAAAATTTATTTTGTACATAGTTTTAATATAAATTATCCCAAAGTACCAATTGCTTATAATTATTTTCTAAGGCACTATGATGACACATGTTTAAGGGAATGAGGATGTTATATCCATCGTGATAATAAAGGCTGAACCATACTAAGAATTAGATGATATGGGTATCTACGTGTATTATCAACATATTTTCACCAATTAAATAACTAACTATTGATACAAGTAAAAGATAGAATACATTATTAAAATTTTAAGTGTTGTAAATGTGTTATTGCACTTGATAATGCTGGGCTACATTGTAGTCCTTGTGTTTGTTTATAGATAAGAATGTGCTATCATGAAGTTGTGATTATCTTGTTGTTGACTGGTATAACACCTTAAAATATTGATCTTTAATTACTTTTTTATACAAGGTTGAAATGTGTTAGATTTTTATTAAAACACATAAGGTGATCGTATTATGTTTACAACTCATATTTGAATGAGTTATCAAATTTTAAAAATTATAGCATATAAAGTTTAAAGATTATAAAATTTCTTAGGTGAACATCACGTACCATGAATTAACTTGGAATGTTAAGTGATAAAATTAATTAAGGTGGTTATTAATTTGAAAAAATTTAATGATGAAAATAATATAAATAATCTAATAATATCAGTCTGTAAACTAGACATTTGAATTGAGTTGGAAAAGACAAGCTTGATTACCAAGTAAGGAGGATGAATAATAATGAGGAATACAATAAATTTGGGAATATCCCCATGACATTGCCTATGTACTTTTATTATACTCAAGTAATTAAAAAAAACTACACATAAATTTTATTTTATATGTAACTAACGGTATATCATAAATTTATATGGTCTATTTTTAGCTATAGGAAGCATTCAACTATTTTTTTCTTATAGTGTACTAGTAAGCAATTAGCCTTGAGAAGTTATTGTTAATATACCCTAAAGATAGGAAATGGAGGCTACAGGAATGGTGGAATCCTCCATAGTTAGTTTCTTCATATTCATGTTGAATATTTATGAATGTGATTAATATATGAGCCTACAAAGCAAACACAACCTACCTAGTTGCACCAATTGATACATTCCCTTTTCTGGTATGAAAGATTATTTTCTAGTAGTAAACTTGGTGCTTGTCATATTTTATATATTGTGGATTAAAAAATATAAAATAAATTTTAAATATAAAATTCCTAATGGTGTCCATATTATATATTTAATTTTATCTAATAATGATTCACCTTATTCAAATGAAAAGCAATTGAATAACGATCACACTTGTATAATTGATGAAGATTTTTACATTAATTAAAAATATGATTGTGATATATATGATTATGATTATGAAAAAAAAAAGAGTGGTAAAACAACAAAGAATATAGTGAAGGGGTAAATGAGCTAACCAATTTATAAATTTCACAACCAATTCTTCCCTCATATTCTTCTTTTAATATAGTAGAACAACTAGAGCATACTGATAATGAATATCTTTACTAGATAAATCTCTCATAAGGATAAAAATGGAAGAATAACTAATTATTACACCTTGTTTAACTTTTAAGTTTTCTAATATGTTACATCACATTAATTAATAAAAGTTAAAAAAACATATTCCTTGTTTACAAATGGCAAATGAATGTATTACTTCCTCTCTCTAGGAAATATAAATGATGTAAATGATCTCCCATGCTCTCTTGTAGACATGGATAATAATATAGGTCATTATTATAATATATTTTCTCCCTTGAAATTTATAGATATTTCTATATATGATTCTCTATCTCACTCTTTTGAGATATAAATATATGCATATGAATTTGAATTAAAAATATGACATTATTGTGTCAGATTTACAAACTAAAAATCATGACATGCTATGTAATGATGCCCAAGATAATCATTCTATATCCATATAATTTTTGTCTAATGATAAAAATAATTATGATCTCTCTCTCTCTCTCTCTCTCTCTCTCTCTCTCTCTCTCTCTCTCTCTCTCTCTCTCTCTCTCTCTCTCTCTCTCTCTCTCTCTCTCTCTCTCTCTCTCTCTCTCTCTCTCTCTCCTCTCTCTCTCTCTCTCTCTCTCTCACCCCATGTCTAATAAAAATCAATGTGATATTTATACATAAATACAAATCTAGAGTGATAAGTTAAACAATGATTCCAATTATGTTATTAGCATTCTCCAAAATCAAGTTCTTCATCTCACTTTATAAACGAGAGCATGTTGTGTGAAAGACAAAGATAATGTTATATTAAGGAAACCCCTTACATGAGTTGTATATGGGAATCCATATTCAAAGGATTTTTTTATGCCTAAACTACCCTTGTTTTATGGTTTTGGATAATTATTTATTCATTTAACTCAATACACCATTTATTTCATAGAAAGTGGTGATGATGGATGGATTATATCAAAATATTTCCATATAAGTCTCACAAGAGATTCCATATAATAGTGTAGTAGTTTACCTAATGTCTCCTTACCTAACTTTAGAAAGTTAGAGGATGCATTCTTATCAAATCATCAAAAACATGTGGTACCTAAGTTTACAATGGAACATCCAATTTTTTCGCATCAAAGCGATGATGGACTTATCATAGATTACATTTTAATACTCAATGTTACTTTGTGCTCACTAACTTATCTACCCTTAGATTTGGAATTA
>JARHVA010002597.1:1677500-1775000 GCA_037957365.1 Torreya grandis | reverse complement strand
ATGTCAAAAAAGTGTGGACTTGTCTAGGTGATTTTTTTTGGAGAAATTATTTTGAGTGAAGTTTGATTTAATTGTTACTTTTATCTATTTGTCTTATCTTGGGTTAGATTTTTTATTCCTATAGGTCCCAAATTAAAAATCAAGACATCTATAAATACAAGGATTTTCTAAGGCATTAACAATAGTTATCCTCACTTTAAAAACATATTCAAGTATTTTTATGCTCTATTTATAGATATGCTAAAGCTATATTCAAGGTTGAATTCTCAACTACATAGTTTTGCCAAGGGTTAAAATGGGATAAATAAAATTTATGCTTGCATTCAAAATCTCACACATACATGTAAGTGGTAGAACTAAATGTGTATTTTAGCCATCTTTGGTGTATTGACATTGTAGTGTAGTTCTTGGTTATTCAACAACGATTGACTAAGGTTAGTATAACTCAATCCTTTTCATTTGACACCCATTTTTTATTTCAATTTAAATTTTATAATTATAATAAACTAGGGTTTTAATATTTAACTGCTTTGTATGATATTTTAGATTGATAAGAAGATCAATACTTATAATTAAAGTAGGAATAAGTAGTGAAGCTATCAAATTTTTAGCACGATCAATAGGGATAAGTTTGTGGTCAAAAAATTTGAATACATTATGATATTGTCCACTTATAGTAGCTTGTATAAGAATATTTTTTGATTCTATCTCTAATATATCACTTTAATAATTTTGTTTGTTCTTGTGTCTTCTTGTCACTTAATCAAGATAGTCAATTAGGACACATATGCAATCAACACATATGATGGTTTGAATTGTATTCCACTTATAATAAACATATCTAAAAGTAATTATGATTCTATGTTTGATCCTAAACTTTCACAATCACTTGCCTCACTATTTACACATTTAGACACTCAGAAAAGTAAAAAAATAATAAAAAATTATTTTAAGTTTAATTTTTTCTAACTAATTTCTTAAAACAATAGTTTTCTATATTTAATATTTCTTAAAATTATAACTATTAATTATTGTCCATCTGTAGATATTTTATATTATCTAGTTTTACACCTATAATTACAATTATAATTTATTGTGTTTTATCATAAGCAT
The DNA here is from genome assembly GCA_037957365.1 of Torreya grandis. Taxonomy (NCBI): domain Eukaryota; kingdom Viridiplantae; phylum Streptophyta; class Pinopsida; order Cupressales; family Taxaceae; genus Torreya; species Torreya grandis. Next base: position 1,773,887 of record JARHVA010002597.1, on the reverse strand, counting down.
GTTTAAAAAATAATGGAGCAGCAAAGAGAGACATATGAAGTAAGAGGAAGAGATCAATCCATTATCATTTTAGGCATGTGTTCTCTTCTAATCTCTAGATCACTATTCTAGGAGTATTATTTTTATTGGGACAATATGGAACATGATTATTATTGACATTCCTTTAGTTATACAGTATAGATGTGTATATGTAACATTAGTTATATACATATACAAATATATATCACCCTAAAGTTCGTATGTCTAGGGCTTGAATTTAACCTACTTATATATTTATTGTGGGTGTAGTTGTACACACTTGATACTTAGTTTAGAATTGTTATTAATAAGTTTTAATATTCCTTGATGTTCTTTGATGATTAATCTGAATAGAGGGAGTTCTGGTACATTCAGTTAAAAAAATTCCATGATTTATTTGTGTTACCAACACCCTTATAATTTAATTATATGTACCCTTACTAGGTTCAATCAAATAAATAATATTATAAATCCACTTTATTTTATGTTGTGTGTTATTTGTATAAAAAATGTACTTGATTTTTTAACAAAACTATATTTATTATTGATAGGAAGGATATGGATCCATTATGTGAGGAAACCATGGTTGGTTGAGCAAGGATTTGATAAACCTTGGTATCATTACTCTTGTAATAACAATGTTAAATTGGTTATATTATGATTAATGGATACTCCAAGATTGTGTGTTTACCTTTCCTTCCTTATATAGTCTTCCCCAATATTTATAGTTTTCATTTATAAATAAATTTGGTGATATAATTAATTATTTTATTTTGTGTTTGTGTGACTATACAGTTGATTTTTATTTCATTAGGATGGTTCTGAAATACCAGTGGTAGTATGTATGGTTTTAAAGTACAAAATATGATTTATATTAGTTTCCATTACCTTTATAAAATGACAAGTTTGCAAAGAGTTCATAAATAAAGTTTATTATACTACTTAGATTAAAGATTGATTAGTAATATATCTTTAGATTGTGAATATTTGGATGGTAAGTTGTAAAAGTTTTGGATTGATGACATTCCTAAATATTTTTATTATTGTATGTCCATATTTTGGTTTTTAGGTTTAAAAATGATCTCTATGTAGTAAGAATCATAAGAGTTAAAGGAGATAACTTCTATTATTTTATATAGATTGTTTTGTTCATTTTTCTCTTTAAATGTATTACAAATTTTATCTCTCTAAATATATTAATAATTTATTTAATTTTAAGGGTGATAATGAATCTAAGAATCAATTAATTTATATCTTAGTAAAAAAAAATATTAATCTTTTATAAAGCTTTGTCATTTTGCCTTTTATATCACATCAATATTTTTTTTTACTAGGTGTATTAATTCACATATTGATTATATTTGTTTAAAAACACAAACAAATCTAAAAATTCTAAAGCAAAATTTATTTAATCTTGACAATTGGTGAGATTTTAATCTCTTTGTTTTTTTAAGAGAAGGAAAACAATATTTGTATTGTTTTGTTTTTTTATATATAAGTATTTTTAATTTAAAAAAAATCTTATTCTTTATTAAAACTTTTCTAAAATACAATCTAGAATTATGTGGATGTTAATTTTACTAAAATAAGCAAATTCATTTAAAATGATTTAAATTTTCATGTGACAAGTGATTACTCTTTTCTCCTCTTTTTATCATTATTTTATTGTTATAAGTGAATTTTTGTGTGATAAGTGATTTTTTTGTGTGATAAGTGAATTTTTGTGTGATAAGTAAATTGACAAGGCTTTATTTATTTGGTCATATTTTGTTGGAATCACATTAATAATATTATTTTTCCTTATTCATCATTGACATTTAATTTTATTATAGGAATTATTTAAAAATATTCATATAATTTATGAAGTAAACCTCCCTTCTTTGCTTACATTATTTCTACGGCTTCTAAATTATCAATGTTTTTAGTGTTTAAGAGATTTATGACATAAATTGATTCAAATGATAATGAAATATATATTTTGAAGTGTCAAATATATTTTAAACAAATGATTCTTAATGCTTTGGAAACATCTTATACAGAGAAAATGATGAATATGCATAACGTTCTTGACACTTTGAATACAAAACTGCATCTTTTTTACATGATCATATCTTTTATTGTTGATTTAAAATGCAATTATTATTCTCCACAAGATAATATTTATTTTTAAAATGCTTATTATAAACTATATTTGTGCATTATGTACTTGATGGGTTATAATGGAGGTGGTCTTAACAAACACAAAAACAACATTCTTGAGCCTCTTTTCTGACATGAATTATATAAGGCTTAGTTCTAATGCTTTTCAAGTTAATTTAATGTCATGTTGTACTATTTATTGGTGGAATTTTCATAGTATTAATCCTTAATATCATATGAATTATTTTTGATATAATTAATGTCATACTCATTCATTGGCTAAAAATGGTAAGACTTGTGAGCATTATGGAAAATGCAAGAATCATATATCTAAATGTTGGAAATTTCATCCATGAGAATATTGGGGTAAATAAACTCATGAAATTTTTTTATTGTTTGAAAACCACTTAAACACCTAATTTTAAGGTTAAAATAATTTGTATTCCTAAATAAAATGTATCCTTTATATACTTTAATGTGTCTTCATTTGATTATTCTTCAATTGCTTCATGTAGAATATATTTTACAAACAACACATATCATTTTGAATAACTTTTATTTTTTTAATATTTCATAATTTGTGATGGAAGTTGTCATTAGCTCAGTTTGCCTTTATTATATCTATTTTTAGTAAATTATTTGTATGAAGATAAATTTTATGGTATATTGGTTACTTAAATTGAAAGATTGGTATAAGTTTGTTTATTTTATAGGGTTTAGTGGATAATTAATTCTTATTCTTCTTGGTATTCTTATTGGTATTTTTTCCATTATGGATTGTCCATCTTGTTTGAAGAGGCTTCTTGGAGATTATTTTTGATTACCTAGATCCTTGTGAATTTTGGCATCACCTTTTCCTACTATTTATTTCTAAAAATATTGTAATTGATTTCAAAGGAATTTTATATTAAGGGGGAGTATTTTTTAATGTCAACTCCCTTCATTATTTGTAAAAGGTTTTATCCACATTTTTAACCCCAAATTAAGCTCTAGGGGGAGTGTTTGAGATTAACCTTATTTGAGTTTCATTTACTCATCTAAGCTTATCATAAGTCAATTTCAAGTGTAAATTTATTATAATTATTAATTTAATTTATCCCAAACTTATGAAATGACTCTCACCTCTCTTGTCCAGCTATAGGATTTGAGATTTACATGAACAAGTAACTCCTTCCCCAACACATCACACACTTCTCTTCATACTTTTCTTTAAATATAACATTTATAACACACTACGTATGATTTTTAAGGTCATGATGGAATTATTTTAACTCCCTCATCCTTCCTCTTTCTATATTTAAATATCCACCTCCTCCTCTCTTCTACTACAATCTTACTCTATCAATATTTTAATGTCTCTATTGACTTGAATTCACTCTTCTCTCTTTATCTTGGATTATACTTTATATGTAGTTGGAGATATTTTATTTACAACTTCTAATATATTGTGGACTTTTTTTCCATTTGAGGGTTTCTCCACTTGTCAAATATCATCTCCCAATTTGTGTCTTGGTGCACCCTAAAGGTAATATTACTTCATATGCGCTATCTTTTCAATGTTATTAATGTGATGTTGGTTAATTTTTAACATACATGGTTGTGATTGTGTAAACTTTGTAACTTATGATTTATGGTTGTATTAATATTCTTCTACATTATTTATCGTTTGAGATAAATTATAAAATTTTAGTTTCAAACATTCAATAGGAAAAAACTTTTAAGGAATATATAACACATTTCATTCTTTATTGAGACCCATTATTCTGATGATATGTCTATAGTTCAATACTTTTATAATGTCATAGATATATATTGAATGCTGAATTTATGGTTTGATTAAATTAATATACTCATTTCTTATATAATTTTTTTCTCTCTCAAAATTCATTGATTATGATTCTCACAACATTACTAACTTGTTATGTTACTATATTAAATACAATTCATAGGCATATCTACTCTATTAAATGTAATTTTGAGTTTTTAGAGTTAAACCCTAGACTCTATGATTTTCAGTGGTTAAAATCTAATTTAATTATAATATCTTAGTTAAATCCATTTTCTTAGTTCAATTTCAATTAGTTTTAATAAGAACAATTCCTCTTTGCTTGCGTAGCTAACATTGATTGATTTTTCTAAAGGTTATTCACAATTAGAAATAATTTTGAGTTTATTATTCAAGAATGTATGTGGTAATGATGCCTATTTTTATCCTAAAAATATTTTTAGGTCAACAAATACAAAATTTAGGGTGTTATTAATAAAAGTGCATGTGTTAGTGATTTCTAACTTGTATAAGATGTGTATTGAAAAATAGATAACATGAATAAGTTGAGACTGCTTTGTTATCTTTAATGATTACATTATATTTTAAATACATTATGATATTATTAGTTATGTGTAAATAAGATGTGTTTTATTAGAAATTTTTCTTGGTAATGAAAATCATTACATGTTATGTTTAGATGTGATAGGACTGTGAAATTTTTTTACTTGATTGATTTTCATAAATTTGTGTTAAAACATTAGTTACTACATGTACCTTATCATCCTAATTTATAATCATTTAAACTAAGGATGATCATTATGAGATTGGATATTTATATTTTTAAACTTATGATAGTGGATTTTAGGTGATGTTTTAAGTTATAATGAAATCTTAATGCTGGTAGACTCATACTTATACATGGAAAAATTTCAAATCAAATTTATTATCTGAGTTGTTAACTTTATTTTTATGTTATATTAAATATTAGTTAATTATCACTTGGGTTTTAATTTAATGAAAAAGCACTATTATTACCTTGAAATACATTTATATGTCTTATTATTATTTTTCTAATGAAAAATCTATTCTACTTAGTAGAGTAAGTAGGTTTTTGGAATATTTTAACTTGTTTAAAATAAAATGAATCTATATTATTAATTTATCATTTTTTTCCTTTATACTATTCACATAATATCTATATTTGATTATAATTTACAGAATATAAAAATTTATAAAATAATTAATGATAGTTGATTATGTTGTTGATTGATTTTCATGAGGACTACATGAAAAAACCTTACAAAGACTAGTATAATTGAGGACTATATGTTTCTTGGTAATAACTTATGTTTCTAGTTTGTATCATGCATTAAAAATCGAGTGTTGGATTAAATAAAATTGGTTTGAATGTTTTCTATATTAATGCCATGTAACATTGAAATTATTTCTACTTGATTGATGGTAATAATAGTAAAGAAAACTATTGAGTTAAGCCTTTATGTGAAAGGTTGAATCATAAATGATGCTATATTTTTAATGAGGTACAATTTGAATTTGTATTATTACCTCCTATTAATTCCTTGAATGATATTTTTAATCACAACTTGATATTGATTTTTGAGTTAAACATCATTTAGAGTTTGATTAGAATGGTTGATTGGCATGTTAATATTTTAAGCTAGTAAATGGGTATAAATAACATAAGTCAAGGTGTATTTTAATTAAATTAGGTATTAAGTGTATAATATAATAGGACAATGAAAGTTGAAATTTAAGTTGGAGTTGAAACCCACTATAAATACTTGGTTTTGTTCATCCAAACTATTCTCTACAATGCCTATGGTGAATGTGGTTACCTTAAAATAAAGTTGCCTATATATTATGTTGGTGTACAATGTATTAATGCACATTTATTTGGTGATTGTTTATTGAGAAAATTCATACATATATTTTATTTTTCAAATATTTTAAGTTTTAATTTTTGAGGTTATGTTAGGAATCACACAATAACCATGTAAAACAATTTAATTCACCTTAATAAAGGATATATAATATTTGTAAATAATATTTGGATGGATGTTTGACATTCACCACTCTATCACACATGAAAGTCATGATCAATTAGTCGTAATAATTGATGAATCAACCTTATTAGAGTAGATTGGCCTTTAAGTTGATAGTAATTCCAAGTCTAGTAGGGGCTAAGAGATGTTGTAAACTTGGACCAAGATAGATTAACCAAGAGAGATTTAGTAAACTTAAGGTGGTTAATATATGATAGTGGACATGTATGGTAAATGGATATGATTTAGGGCATAAAAATAGAAGCAAGGGGTGAATAAACATATAACAACAAGGAGGATTATATTATGTGTAGGGCCTAGGTCAAAATTTTTAGCTAAAATTAAAAAAAATAAAAATTGTACAAACATCCATACGGTTTGAACTATGTTTGATGAACTCTATATGCACTAAATTTTTAATTGTAAACACCATTAGAGACTCCTATCAATTTTACAATTGATGCTTGTGCTATTGAGCTTTATGAAAATAATTATAGTGGTTCAAATGTTATATGACACACTATAAAAAATTTGTCTCAAAAAAAAATCTAAAACAACTCTATATAGGAAGATTATAATGGTTTTGATGCCATATTGGGATTTATGATATGATAAACATAAACTAGGCCATATTAAAGGCATAGGAACATGATGGAGACATGAATAAGATATATGAATAAATAAATTAAAATGTTAAATATATTATTTATACCCTAATTAGTATGAAAATATATGAAATACAAAGAAGGATTAAAGAATATATGGCAAAGTTAAATTTTGATTTTCTATCCCTATTGGCCATAATGAAAGGTGTAATTATTTTGGACTATAACTGTGGCTAATGTCAAATATAAATAATTTCACACTTATAACCAATTTTAAGCCTAAATAATATATATTGAACCATTTAGGATATATGAATTATTAAATTAATAAGGTGTAATTATAAATATTAAACCAAAATTTGATAAGAGTTAATTTAGTTCCAATTCACATTAATAGTTAAAATTAGGTCTAGAGGGCTCAAATTCCCCTAATTTCATCCCACATTGAATAAATTAAGTAATTAGTTCAATGCAACACTCAATTAGGACAAATAGAGTACTAAATTTATTAGGTAGACATAATTACATTTAGGGGACTCAATTTCATGTAATTGCATCCCTCATTTAATATATTGAGTATTTTTTTCAATGGGGAACTCAGAAAGGGAAAATTGAAATCTAGATCACATTACATTATCATATTTAGGTTGAGGGGTCTTAATTTCACCTAATTTGATATCTTATTGAACTAATTGAGTAATCGATTAAATGGGGTGATCAATTAGGAAACATTTGGCACCAAATAACATTACGTAATGTTAATTAGGCTGAGGGGGGTCTATTTCCCATATTTTCATCCTCTATTAGATCAATTGAGATATTAGATCATTGAGGAACTCAAATATGGTAAATTTAGTCCTATATCACATTAAATAATTAAAATTAGGCTGAGGATGTTATATTAAACCTAATTACATACCCCATTGATCCAATTGAGTAATTAATTTAGTGGGGAACTCAATTAGGGATAATTAGCCCCTAAATCACATTAATTAAAATTAAATGCAATTTATTTCCCCTATTAAACCAATTAAGTAATTTTGCCAATGGGGATTTCAATTAGTTAAATCTAAACCTTAAAATCATATTATGTAATCATAATTAGGTTGAGGGGTCTTGTTTTCCCATAATTGAGTCCCTCATTGAATTGATCAAGTAAATTGTTGAATCAGGGACTGGATATGTGAAAATTAAGCCCCAAATATAATAAATAGTGTAATAGGGGACTTAATTAGGGAAAATTGAAGCTTAAATCATATTAAGTAGTCACAATTAGTTTGATGGGACTTTCTTACCCCTAATGGCATCACCCATTGAATCAATCGAGTAATTTCTTCAATGTAAGATTTAATTAGGGATAATTGATCCTAAACTCACACTAAGACATTTATATTAGGGTAAGGGAGATCAGTTTCCTAAAATTATATTCCCCATTGAACTAATCAAGTAATTCAGTCACTTAGGGAAGCCCTAACTCACTTTTATTAGTTGTAATTAGGTTTAGGGGTTTAAATTTCACCTAATTGCATCCCTAATTTAACTAATCAAGTAATTGGTTCAATGGGGGACTCAATTATGCAAAATTTACCTTTATATAAATGTGGTAGGCATAACTAAATTAATGGGCATTGCTTCCCTCTAATTATGTTCCCCCATAGAATGAATTAAGTAATTCGTAAAAAGTGAGAATAACTTAATGAAAAATTAACCCAAAATTGCATTAAATACTCACAATTAGGTTGAGCAGGCTTGATTTCTAATAATTATATCCTCTATTCTTCCAATATATTAAATGGACAACTCAAATATAAAAAGCTTGAGACATAAATCACTTAATTGGGGGACTTAATTAGAGGGATAATTGAGCCTCAAATGACATAAACTAGTAAGTATTATGTTTAAGGTGTTGTATTGGCATAAGTGCATCCCCCATTAAACCAATTAACTGATTGGTCTAATGTGAAACTCAATTAAGATAATTTGGTTATCACATTAAGTAGTTACAATTAGGTTTAGAGGGTTATATTTCCACTAATTTTATCCCCCATTAAGCCAATTAAACAATTGGTTCAGTTAGGGACCCATATATGGAAAAATGATCCCAAAATCAATAAGATAGTGAAACTCACATTGAGGGGGACCCATTACCCATAATTGTATGTCCTTTTTTGGGTAAGTGTAATGAATTGGGGGAATAAAATGGGGTCTTAAGTGTACATGTTTTTCTTAAAAAATGAGAAACTTGATATTGTATATAATGTTTGAGATGGATACAATCAGAATTTGAATATAATATAAGAACATGAATTGTAAATTTTGAGTCTAGTTTCTAAACTAATTTATTTTTTTCTTCTGGAAAAGGTCAATTATAATTAGGTAAAACATCAAAAAATTTCAAGACTCCTATTTTTTAGAAAAAAACATAATAGACAATTGACTTTGTTCCCCCTCATTTTTTACCATCATTTGGTGTTTTCTAAAACCCTAAAGTGGAAAGCTTTATAAGATCATCTAGTTTGTAACAATATTATTTTTCAATACTTTAATGAATATTTAGTTTGTTGATAATTTTACAAGTGAATAAATAATTAAAATGACAAAATGTGATTAGAAAATAATGCATCCCTAACCACCTAAAAATATGTCAAAAAATCATTTTTTAATTGTGTAAATAATTAGGCCTAGTATGTAACCATATATAGATTTTTGAATTTGGATGAATGAAACATAACATAAAAAAATATAGACATGTGTAGCTATGACATATAGTGGAATAAACATACATACATAGAAACCAATATAGATGTAAACATTAAAGTATTCAAAAAATTGAAAAAAATAAATATTTGGAAAGAAGACAGTGTACTTGATAGCATAGTGATAGTTCTAGGAAACTTATCGACAAAATTCCTAATGTTTATCATGGCAGAAGTTAAATTTTTAGTCAAAAACACATATTCTAGTTTTCAGTTCAACCAATGCAAATTTCATCACATAATGAACCAAAGAGTATATTTTTTCAATAATAGAGGAAATTAGGGCCAATTTGATCCCCTTGAGCCTAATTATGACTATAGAATGTATTTTGGGGTTAAATTAGCTTTAATTTCATCACAAGTTGAGCCATTTAATCAACTAGTGTAATCAATGATGTAATTTTAGACAAATTGAGGCCTATAAACCTAATTTTGATTGTATAAGATGTGATGCATGTTTCAATTGACCTAAATTTCATAAAATAATGAATTGAATAGTTATTGGTTCTATCACAGAAGGAATTAGGGCCAATTTGAGTGCCTGTAACTTAACATCAGCTATATTATGTGATTGAGTAACCAATTAACTCAAATTATATGATATATTAAGCTCATTATGTAGTTAGTTAAATTAGTGATTTGATTTGGACCAATTAAAATAGCTTTCAAATTTAATTCTAACACTGTAATATGTGATTTAGGGATCAATTGGCCCAATTTCATAACATAATAAGCTAGAGAATTTATTGGCTCAATCATGAACGTAATTAGGGCCAATTTGAGCCCATTGAATCCAATTACAATAATAGGATGTGATTTGAGGATAAATTTACTTTGATTCCATCACAAATTGATCCAATTAGGCAATTAGTTCAATCAATGATGTAATTTTGGTGAAATTGAGTTATATGGACCTAATTTTGATTATATAAGATGTGATTTGGGCCTTAATAAACCCAAATATCATCACAAAATGAACTAAATAGTTATTTGGTTAAAAAATAAAGATAATTATGGCCAATTAGATTCCCTTAAACTTAGAATTTATTATATGATGTCATTTGGAGATAAATTACCTCTGGTCTCATCAAAAACTGAGATGATCATTACAATCAATGGTGTGATTTGGACCAAATTGATTGATGTAAATCTAATTTTTTATTTATATGATGTGATTTTGGGATCAATTGATCCCAATGTCATCATAAAATGAACTGAATGATTGATTCATTTAACTACAAAGGAAAATGGGGCTAAATGGATTCCTTACAACATAATTGTGACTATAGGATTTGAATGGGAGTTAAAGTATCCTTAATGTTATCATATATTGATTCAATTATTCAACTAGTGAAATTAGTGAATATATTTTGGCTAAATTGAGCCCCATTTAAGACTTAATTATAACTATATATGATGTGATTTTAGGCTCAATCGACTTCATTTTCACCATAGAATGAACTAGATAATCATCCGATTCAATCATAAATGTAGATGGGGATAATTTGATCCCCTTGAATCTATGTACAAAAATAACATTTAATTTGGGGTTAAATTAGCTTTGACTCCATCATAAATTTAGTGAAATAATCAATTATTTCAATTAGTGATGTAATGTGGGCCAAATTAAGTCCCATGAACTTAATTTTTACTATATATGATTTGATTATGGCCTCTATTGACCCTAATTTCTCATATAATGAATTAATTAGTTGATTGGCTTAGTCATGGATATAATTGGGGATAATTTGAACCCATTAAACCTAAATATGAGTGTAGGATGTGATTGGGGGATCAATTAGCCATAATTATATCACAAATTGAGTCAATTAGTCAATTGGGGCAATCAAATACACAATTTGGGTCAAATTAAGTCTTCTTCAAACCTAATTTTGACTGTATAAGATGTGATTTTGGGCTTAATAAACCCTAATTTTATCATTATTGATTGGTTCAAACAAAAATGTAATTGGGGAAAATTTGATCCCCTTGAGCCTAATGGTTGCACTAATATATTATTTGGGGATAGATTACCTTTGACTCCATCATAAATTGAGCCAATTAGTCATTTGGTGCAATTAGTGACATGATTTGGAAAATTGAGCTGCACTAACTCAATTTTGATTGAATAGGATGTAATTTATAGCTTAATTGATCTTAATTTTATCATATATTGAATAAATTAGTTAGTTGGTGTAATCAACGATGCTATTTGGAAAAAAATTAAGCCTCTTTTTAACCTAATTCTAAGTATAACATGTGATGGATTTATTGCATTCATAGAATAAGATAAGTAGATGGTATGGATAACAAAATTATTTTAAAAATGGGTCTGCATTCCTTTGATTAAAAATGTAACATAGGCCCAAACATTATCATTTTTTTATATAAACATTTGTATCCCCAAAGTTCTGATCTTTGTCATTTTATACTCTACATAATGTTGTGAGTTATTTATTATTAATTTCATAACTCTTCCCACCCAAAAAATATATAAACTTTGCTTAATCATGGATGACAAATTTTGATCTAAATCCAGTGAAAAATTGAAGTTCAAAAAGTCAAATAAATCACAAATGTTGAGATAAAAATAAAGGGAACTAATGTAAATATTTAATTAAATAAAAATGTATGTATACTATCCCCAATGAACTAAATGTCATATATAATCATGAAATAAATAATAATGTTGAATTTTTACCTAAAATTTTAAATTATATTATAAGTCCACATTCAAATAATTTTAAAAAAAAATCTAGGTGATGATAATATGCATGATGATTTACCCCCTAAAAGTGAAGAAAATTAAATGGAAACATAGAATTATGAAAGTAAAAATGAATAATGTTCCATAGAAACACTAAATAGTTAAATTAATAATGAATCAAACTATACAAAAGCATAGAATGAAGAAACTACTAATGAAGATAACAAAAACCAAATCAACAAACTATACAGTTACTAACACTTCATAATATTTTTCATACAAGACCCATGTACTTAATTAAATATGATGAAAACATTGAAAATCAATTCCTAATAAAATGTTTGACCACCATTTAAGAATAAAATCTAAAACTTTTTGGGATAATTACTTTGAATCTTTAAGTGATACTCAAAGATGTCAATTGTTTGTTTCAATAATGAAATATCTTAAGATGAGACCTTTAATGAACACCCTAGGACTACAAACATCTAATATTTATGGTCAAAATAAGGTAATTATTTATAATATACGTAATGCATATGATATTGTATGTATGAAAAAATGCAACACATATAGTAACACTACTTGATGTGTAATTACAACTTGTATTAGTAAGTGTTCAAATAGGGATAAGACACATGATTAGACAAGAAAGAAGAACATTGAACATAAGTAACAAAAATACTAATGAAATAAATGGGGAGAAATAAAAGACTTGATTATTCTAATAAAAATGATTTATAATTATTCTTTAGTAAACTCTCACAAAAAGACAAGGATATCACCGATGCTACTGAATATTTCCTTGATGAACTCTAGAAATATAACATAAATATTTCACCAATATAAGAGATTTAATGAAAATAATTGGTTCTCATAACTTTGAATCACATTTGAAACATTTTCATATGAAAAAAATAATATTGTATTCTCAGAAATATCAAAAAAATTATATTAGTCAAAGATATTTTGAGATGGCCAAATCTTTTTATGTCAAAATAAATCCCACATGCACAACTTCTTGTTATAGGAAAAATGTTGAAATTTCAATGCATTATGATGTTTTTATTCATGTATGTTGTAATTTTCATATTGAAAACATTTTATATGAGTGTGGAATAGAAGTTTCACTAAATTCATCAAGGGAATTTATTCCATCCATTACTTTTGAAAGACCAGATTGATGTTTTTAAGGACAACACATGCTTAGATGGATTTTGAAACATTTATGGTGGATTGCCAAAATAAGGAAATGTGTCCATGAGTATATTAAAAGTGGAATTGGATAAGAATTAGTTGGTTTTAGTAAATAGAAATTTGTGACATATAAATTAAAATATGGAAAGAAATTGATTTAACCTTTTATTATTTTACAAGTGTAATTGCCAACATTTGGTTAAAGGGCTGAGATGACTAAATTAGATAAATAAATATCAATATTTAACCTATTTATTGGTAAATGATTTTGATATTTTCTAAGTTTATATAAATAGAAATAAATAGGGATAAACAGAGACTTAGGTGAAAAAATACTATCACAGATTATCTCAGTTATGAAATTAGAGATCTAGGCAGTAGTCTATCACCAATAAGATTCTAATATTTGTCTATTAACTAGATAGTAGTGAATAGTTTGGATAGTAACACCATCCATGTGTAGTGTCCTTAATGTGGTGTTAATGTTCCCTTTGTGAGACTGTTCCTATTTTTGGGGAGATCCTGTGCCTGTGTTTGTATGTTTTGTGCCTACATGACCAAAGCCTATAATTTTGTATTGTACGTAGAAAGCTTGATTTGATGTGAAAACCCTAGTTTTCTTTGTAATTATGATATGAGAAAGAATTGAGTGTGTTATTAGGATGTACTAGATATCCTCAACACCCTATTATGTAGAGAGTTTCCTACATATCAATACTTTGAGGAGGGATCATGTCTGATGTAGTTCTCCCACCTAGTGCTTGATGTATGTGCAAGTGAATGCTAAAGTGAGAGTGGCCTTGGATGCCTTGAATGTGATTGATCTTTGAAATGATTGAAAATTAGACTTAGGGATACTATAAATGGTAGTATGCAAAAAGTAGGGTAGAATAGGGATAAAATACGTTGATTTTTCATAACTTATCTTTAGTTTGAATAGATTTTGCATCTATTTTCCATCTAGTGAATAGAGGTGGATCAAACTTGTATTTATAGGGTTTTGTAGATTGTGTGGATAAGGAAATGATCTTACACCAACATTGTGAGGGGCACACATTTAAAAAACTATCCATTGAAAATAATAGGGGATAAGGAAAATAACACCTAATTGGAGACACTAGTGACATGAGGTTATAGTATCCCAAGTGTGGAGTTCATATTATTTTGTTAGAATGTTGAGAAAGTTTGATTGGGATATAGAATGACAGTTTTGGGACAGTGTCTTGACTGGCTATAAGTGACTGTGGTTTGTTGAATGAATGGAAATGTAAGTCTAATTCTCAAGTATAGGTCTATGGATAGCCTAGGCATAGGTTAACTCAAGTGAGACTCTTAGCATTAATTACCACTTAAATGTGATTACATTCCACCCATTTATGCTAGTAATGTAACAAAGCAAAATGACTAGTATAAAATAAAAAGAAGTGTACCTGGACTTACCTTGAAAGTGAAGCTCGTGTAGCTGAGTTTGAGTATGTGAATCTGGGTCTTCATATGTGAAACATGATCAAAAGTAATGTCTTGAAATAAAACATGAAAAAATCAATCCTTACTTAGAGACAATAAAAAGCAAAAGACTATGCTAAAATGAAATAATTGAGTAAAGATGAGTAAAGAGAGAGAGGAAAGGAATGAATACAAATCATTTGGTATGAGAACTAATGAATAAACCTAGTGATACCCTATGTGTTTGAATTTATATAATGATCATATCATTTAATAGCTTGAACTAAGCTAGTGGATTGCTCAATCCTCATATGGGTGGCTCAAGAACTCAAACTAGTTTTGAATCCATTTTTTGATCTCTATCAATATATTGGATAATACTATAAGTGTGTGAAACCCTCTCATGTATGTCGATCAAGAACATAAGTAGGCCATGAATCTATCATTTCCCACTGTGTGAAGTAGATGCAGTTGTAACTATACTATGCAAAGTGATGAAAGTATCTAAGTATTACAACTATGTATTCAGTTTTTCAACCACTCAAGTATATTAGGCTACTCTAGGCCACTCAGGAATGCCAACCACTACAATTAGAGTAAGGCATGAATCTGGTGACATCATAGAATGTGATAGAAAGTGTTTATAGTGTAGAGAATGATATGGAGTTTACCAATCCATTTGATCAACCTATCTGAAGTTGAGTGTAATGACCCTGCTCAAATATGATTGAAAAATTTTGATTTTTGGCCTTGGAAATTTTATCAAACACTTCTCATACAAGGGTCATATGACTGATATGACATTTTAGTTTGATTTAATGGCTCTTTCCTTCACTTAACATCAATCAGAATGCTTGCAAGAAGACTCTAGATTGCTTAAACAATGACCTAGCATGAATGTGTGACTAATTTTGATAATATTCCATGCATATATATGATCTAAGCATGAGAAATGAACCCCTACAGCCAACTGGCATTTTTACAAATAGTTGGTAGGTAAACTAACTAGCTATTAATAAATGATATTAAATTTCTCAAATGACACCAGCAACTATTATCTCCTTAATTGCAATGAAATTTCTAATAGAATACCCATGAAATATGGCTAAGACTCTTGGCATTAACATGGATTACAAAATATGATAATATCAGTATAATGCACGCCTACAGCTGAAACTTATAACACCCCTAAATACAATGCTAACATGAACCTGATTGGAGGCGACTTGCTGTCCCAAATAAAGTAATAAAAATCTGGAAATTGGAGACACCAACACATGGATTTTGAAGAAGTCACCCCTGTAAGTCGCCCCTGTCTCAGATCTGGAATAATAAATTATTTTTGGCAGATTTAAAGTTCCCAAAAAATGCTTGATGCCTTTAGCTGAATCCTCAGACTTGACGTCAGAAATTTTAGGGTCCTCTGATCAATGCGTTGACTCTTCCAATCAAATTACTCCAAGGCTTAATCGGCCCTGCTGTGGAATCCTAGGAATGAAGTGTCCCAATATGGAAATCATTGCCAGTGTGAGCTGAATGGAAAGGAGGTTTATTTGCACCCCTACTATTTTTGACTTGGCATAAAGATTTCAGATTCTCCCAGCCAATTGGTTGATGCCTCAAATAAGATCTCTCCAAGGCTGATCGGCTCCAATATAATAATCTCAAAAATTGGCCTTAGGCCACAAATTCTACCCAAATGAAGTGACTGAAGTATCACCTCCAACTGCAATAATTCAGGTGATATTACACACCCTTGGAATCGCTATCAATGGGAGTTTTTGTTCCTAGTGACAATCTAGTTATCTACAGACCGCTCAGCTCCACAAATACTCAATAAATTCACCAACACAAAAATTTAACAAATATGGATGCCCCAAATGGTGAGACGTCAGGGTCTATTTAAGATTTCCCTTAAGAGGTCATTCTTAATAAAATAATATTTTAAAATATTAAATTATAAAATAAGATTTTCCGTAATTAAAAATAATAATGAAATATAGTGAAAAACCTTATTCCAATCAAAAATGAGCCAGGTAATCACCAAGTGCTTACAAAAATGACTCTCTCACCATGCCTCATTAGCCTTCAAGAGCCAAGGATATGCTAAACCATCTACAAATAGATGTTCAAGAAAATGGGGACATTACAGTCCACCCTCCCTAAAATTGCTTGTCCCCAAGAAATCTCTGCTGCCAAGAAAATTGTACTCCACCTGGATCCCAAATGACTCTGTAAAGTTCTTGAAAAGATACTAAATCATGCTCAGCACTGTGGTGAATGATGAAAATCAATCTATCATACAAAATGATCCCTGTATCCCAATACAATCTGTACTCACATTCATTTACCAAATTGACCCTGTCCACCTCTTCTTTAATGGACTGGCTGTGAGTCATCAGTGATTTCTCTTTTGCCCATTCCTCTGAAAGCTCTTTTGGCTTTTTTTTAAGTGCCTCCAAGTTACTAAATTGTTCTTTTGATGCTCTGTTAGTATCATTTTTCAAAGACAATCGTTCCATCTCCAACTTAGGCACAGTTCTATCTACTTCATCCAATTCAGTAGGCTTTGATGTAATTTCCATTTTTAAATTTGCAGCATCTTCATCAACAAGGTCAATTGCTTTATCCAGCAAAAAGTTCTTAGTAATATATTGCTCTGAAATCACTGAAGCTGCAACCAATGCACCTTTAGCAATTCTAACTCCATGATGCAATTCATAACGCTTGCATAGTCCATGAAGAATAGATATAGTATCTTCAACTGATGGTTGACCCACATATATTTGTTGAAATCACTACTCAAGACCAGCATCCTTCTCAATATATTTATTATATTTATTGAGAGTTGTGGCTCCAATACAATGTAGCTCTCATTGTCGAAGCATGGGCTTCAACAAGTTGCTTGCAGCCATAGATCCTCCTGTAGCGCCAGCACCAACAACTGTATAAATCTCATCAATAAATAGAATGACCTATCCATTTGATGCTGTCACTTCTTTCAAAAATACTTTATTATTTAATTGTACCCCATCCATGTATTCTAAGACTCTGAAGTAACTAAGGTGTAATTTCAAGATTTTGCCTGATGAAGGTACACCAGCAGCAAATTGAAGGCAAACAGAATGCATGGCTGTAGAAGTTGAATCTACTGATGTTGCTCCAAAACCACTTACAATAGAATAAACATCCACAAAACTATTTAAGATAAGAATCAAGTGCTGTGAATGTTTTATATCTCCCATTATTGCTTCTATTACAGATGGATTGCGTTTACCTACATTGCATAGTGATATAAGCTTGGGAAGTTGTTTGGTTTGTCTATATGGAGTGAATATAACCAGCTTGATGCACTCCTCCTACTTGATGATATGCTCAATCCTTAACTCCTGAATGTCAAGATGGTACTCTAATTGCTGCTATTCCCCTAGTGTAGGTGTCAACACACCTTTTGCTACCCACTCTTCCATATCTTGCCTTGCCATTCTCCTGAAAGAGATTATCTTGAAACTAGAGTCTCGTATTGCCTTAAGGACATGAGTCTTTTAATCAACTTGAAAAGACATCTCCATCTCTCTAAGATCAAGGGTGAATTTCCCAATCTCATGTAACCATCTCATGCCAAGCACCATATCAACATCACCCATGTTCACTACATAAAATTTTGTCTTGAACTCATAGTTGTTCAATCGTATGGGCAAGTTTGAAATTCTCTTCTCACATTTGAGGGTATAGCCATCTACAACCTTAACCCTTATCCCCTCAAAGTCCTCTATCTTTATGCCTCTCTTATCAACCAAATGAGCATCAATGAAGTTGTGAGTTGCTCCTGTATCAAGAAGAGTGATTATCTTTTTCCCTGCTAAGACCCCACACATCTTAAAGGAACCTTCCTATTAGATAATAGTGATGTGTGCATCAAGTTGCCTCATTGCTCCTTCATGGTTTTATTCTTCCTGTTCTACTTCTGAGTCTTCATAATTAGATTCATAATATGCCCACATTATTCTATTATCCTTTCCCTTTGGTCTCAAGAGACAATCATGATTTGCATCATAAGGCCCCTTACAATAGAAACACAACTTAGTTTTCCTCAACTCATTGAGTGTGTCATGATCCAAAGGTGGTACTGATTTGTCCTTGAGATCTAGATCATTCTTCTTCTTAGAAAAGGATTTATTATCTTGATTGAAGAAGATCCCTTTCATACAAACTTATTATGTGGTGTTGACAGTTCCATACTTCTGGCCTTCTTCATAGCCTCTTGAAGAGTAGGAGGATCAAAGGATTTTAACCATCCCCTGATAGGCTCCATTAATCCTTCAATAAATAGGACCACCAACCGTCTCTCTGAGATGTTAGGAACCATCACTGATAATTTTTGAAAATATCTAATATAACTCTCCAAGCTTCTAACTTGTTTGAGTTGGGCCAAATCCCTAAAGTAGGATTCTAGATCTTTTCTATCAAAATGTTCCACAAGTTTGTCCACAAATTCTTGATAGGATGTAATCTGATTATGCTATAATGTTACTAATCCATGATACCACCATTCGTGTGTTGCTCCTTCCAAGTGCAATGTGGAAAATTTGATGGCTTCTTCTTCTGTCATGGGTCGTAGAGCCAAGAAGGTGTCCAACTTATGAATCCATGACTGTGCAGTGATCTTGCCACTACCATCAAACATGGACAATGTGAACTTATTAGTAGCTTGCTTAAGGTCTCTATTCTGATTTCGAGGCCTCCTCTCCCATCGAGACCTATAGTAGTCCATCCTTTTTTTTATGAAATGATCAAAATGCATAAGCTCTCATGCTTCTGGTGTCAATAGTAGCCATTCATCATGAGCAGCCATATATGCATCAGTGAAGGTAGGCTCTTCAGTATCTTCAGCATTCTCTTCTACTGCCCGTTCTTCCCTCAAGAAAGTGGGCCATGTAGGTTTGTCTACTATGTGGGAAGATGCTCTCAGTATTCTCCTTGTACCAGCTATGCTCCTTTCATCATCATTATCTTGGGGTTGCCTTCTTGGTAGGTCCAACTGCTGTAGAGTGTTTCCAAGCCACTCAAGTATCCCAGATATCTGTTGTTGTCCCTCCCTTAAACTCCTAAAAGTATCAAGTACCTCTCTATCATCATCTCTTCTTCCATTTCTAGGAGGACTTCCTTCTCTTTCTTCTGCCATAGGACCACCAATCACTTTATTCCTTGCTGCTAATAATGTGTCTTGTCTCTGTTTCCTTTCTTCTCTAGCTATATATCTCTTGGTTCTGTCACTTTGGTGAATAAATGAAGATGATTTCTGACCCAAAGGATGGCAGGAAACCACTCTGATACCACTGTAATGACCCTACTCAAATTTGATTGAAAACTTTTGATTTTTGGCCTTGGAAATTTTATCAAACAATTCTCATACAAGTGTCATATGACTGATATGACATTTTAGTTTGCTTTAATGGCTCTTGCCTTAACTTAACATCAATCAGAATGCTTGCAAGAAGACTCTAGATTGCTTAAACAATGACCTAGCATGAATGTGTGACTAATTTTGACAATATTCCATGCATATATATGATCTAACCATGAGAAATGAACCCCTACAACCAACTGGCATTTTTACAAACAGTTGGTATGTAAACTAACTAGTTGTTAATAAATGATATTAAATTTCTCAAATGACACTAGCAACTATTATCTCCTTAATTGCAATGAAATTTCTAATACAATACCCATGAAATATGGCTAAGACTCTTGGCATTAACATGGATTACAAAATATGATAATATCAGTATAATGCATGCCTACAGCTAAAACTTATAAAACCCATAAATACAATGCTAACATGAACCCGATTGGAGGCGCCTTGCTATCCCAAATAAAGTAATAAAAATATAGAAATTGGAGACACCAACACATGGATTTTGAAGAAGTCACCCCTATCTTAGATTTGGAATAATAAATTAATTCTGGTAGCTTCAAAGTTCCCAAAAAATGCCTGACACCTTTAGCTAAATCCCTTAGACTTGACGTGAGAAATTTTAGGGTCCTCTGATCAATGCATTAACTCTTCCAATCAAATTACTCCAAGGCTTAATCAGCCCTACTGTGAAATCCTAGGAATGAAGCGTCCCAATATGGAAATCACTGCAAGTGTGAGCTGAATGGAAAGGAGGTTTATTTGCGCCCCTGTTGTTTATGACTTGGCATAAAGATTTTAGATTCTCCCAGCCAATTGGTTGACACCTCAAATAATATCTCTCCAAGGCTGATCAGCTCCAATATAATAATCTCAAAAATTGGCCTTAGGCCACAAATTCTACCCAAATGAAGTGACTGAAGTATCACCTCCAACTGCAATAATTCAGGTGATATTGCACACACTCAAAATTGCTATCAATGGGAGTTTTCATTCCCAATGACAATTCGGTTATCTGAAGACCGCTCGGCTCCACAAATACTCAAGAAATTCACCAACACAACAATTCAACAAATTTGGATGCCCCAAATGGTGAGACCTCAAGGTCTATTTAAGCTTTCCCTCAAGAGGTCATCCTTAATAAAATAATATTTTAAAATATTAAATTATAAAATAAGATTTTTCGTAATTAAAAATAATAATGAAATATAGTGAAAAACCTTATTCCAATTGAAACTAAGCTAGGTAATCACCAAGTGATTGCAAATATGACTCTCTCGCCATGCCTCGTTAGCTTTAGAGATCCAAGGATATGCTAAACCCTCTACAAACTGATGTTCAAGAAAATGGGGACATTACATTGAGTATATGAAAACTAATGTGCCAAGTAAATTACCCCAATATAGTATTTGAGTTTACTAAATCTGAATCAAGTATGCAATAGTTAAATCTATGCAACTGATAGGAATGTATAGGTGATCATGTAATGCATGATGCCCCCAAATGTGAGAAACTGATAGGAATTTGAATTAAAATGAATGAATCTAAGGTAAATTTGAACATAATTACCAAAACCATGATTACATCTATGCAAATCTATATTATACCTAGTGTACTAGTATGAATGATCTGAACTATCTTGAAGATGAAACTATAGGACAATAATGCCCTATAGTGGATAGTCTCACCCTATGGTGCTAGTGTCCTAATATGGGTGCTAATGACTGCATGGTCTAATTTATATGTGATCCAAACTAACTACTGAGTCTATGTTCTATTATGTATCTACCCTAAGTTTGATATATGAAACTGAGCCTGTGTGCTAAAATGTATCTATGAAAATTAATATATGAGCCTAATATTTATGACAACCCATGTAAATGCCCCCTCTTTTGAGGGTACTTGTGAAACCTATGGAATAAATTCCCTCTAAAGAAGTAGCTCTTGCTATAACAACTATGTAATAGATCACCCTAAGTGGGAGGATGTATCAATGTATAAACTTAGATCGGTGTGCATGCCCTGAATGTGTAGATGATAGTTGGTCTAAATTAGTGTAGTGGATTAGAGTTTTATCAAGAATCTTAAAACACCCAACAAAAATAATTGAAGTATATGTGTATGATAAAACTAACTATATTAGGATAACTGGAATATGCAAAATCTGGTAAGTAGTAGAAATCTAAACATATCAATGCATTAAATCTATAAAATTTTATATTTTTTTAATATTTGAATGTTTTTGTATTTTGAATATTATATTATTTTTGTGTTTTTTGAGAATAATCTATGCACAATCAAATGAAAATAAATTATGTAAAATTAGTGAGAGAGAGAGAGAGAATGAAGTATGTACAAGAGTAGGAACCATAAAAACTAATGAGTTTCATGAGAGAATCACTATCATTGTAGCCTATGTAAAAAATAAGAATGATAAGCTCTTGGGTAGTGTGATTTCTATGTTGTAGTTGAATGTTGTTTCAGTTCTGATCTTAGTATTGTTCCTCATTACAATCATAATATTGTTCCACATTAGAATCATAATAACTTGGTGTGCTAGAAGGAATTGCCTCATAATAAATTTGACCTTTATAAATTGTACATTGGCATATTGAGTGTGATTTTCCCCTTTGAAATTGTGCTTATTATAGACATATGGTATTGTGGAGGCTCTTTTTCTAAAAAATGTATTTTGAGAATTCTTGTTGGCTAAGCATGATTTTAACTTTGTAATTGAGGATCTTGCTCTTTCTATAATATTTATTATGTATCTAGATGTTTTTACTTGATAAACTATATATGTGACTGATGTGCCTTATGATGTTTAATAAATGTCAAACTTTTTAAACCAATATTATCAACTACTAGAATAAAATAAGTGATGCCTCAGGCCTATTTTACTAAACATTGACCATGATAATTATACAATTGTAGATAATTTTTAACAAATTCATACCATATTAAATGTTGAGCCTCCTTTTGGAAAGGTTTATTTGATTTATTTATTTGTGTTTCTTATACTATTACTTGATCTGATTATGCTTTTGGAAACTTTTATTGTTCTGATTTATGATTTAGTAACTATAAATCCAAGAATCTAAATGGAACCACTAGTGTTGGGTAAGGGGTTATGCAAGGTACTTTAAAAAACAACTAGAAGGCTAGAGGGATCAAGGATTTTATAGGCTACATGAGATTGATAATGGCTATCTAGTGTGTCAACTTGCACCAATGTATAGATAGAATTGTAAACTAGGTTAGGGCTAGCATGATCAAGCACATAAAAGATGCGGGTATCTCTAGAAAATCTAACTATAATAAAGCAAGTAGATAAGAATACAAAATTATTTTCATGAAAACTATATAAATAATAATCCCAAATAAAGAGAGATAACAAGTAATGCGTAAACTTAGAATCAAAGGTAATTTCAGGACAAATGAAAGATGTTTTAATCAATAAAGATGTTTTCAAGAAAATATTGAAGAGCATGGCTAATCTAAGTTAGATTTATCTCTTTACTTTCAACATTATTTTTCTCTAACAATGCTATTTTATATTATATCAAGAGAGAGAATGTTTATGTGATTGTATAAATTATTTTGAGCATGTAGGATCCCACTATATAAAGAGAAATGTTTCCAATGTAATCATACCATATAATGAAAGATATTTCAAGAAATGAAGATATTATTAACCATACAAAAATGCATAAAATTCAAAAACTATCCTAGATAATGTCCTAAATCAGCTATATCACTAAAACAAATCAAACCTTAGCATGTATACTACTACAAACAAACAAGAATTTCACTTTATAAATCAAAGTACCCTCATATCAAACTAAAAATAAGTGTGCAAACTTTATACCAACCAACCATACAAACATGGAAGCAAGAGAGGAAGAGGATCATGATATGTGTGAGCTGAGTTTAGACCAAGAGCCAAAAGCTATGGAAGAGGTGAAGGAGAATTTGCCAACTAAGAGAGAACCAATATGAGGATCACAATAATAGGTGAAATGGAGTATTGAGGGATATAGGATAAACCAAAAATATTATGTAAAACTATAGACAACAATATGAATCACCAAGATAAGTTATAAAATAGTAGGGCATCCCCTATCATAATGAAAGCTAAGAGTGCCAAGCCAAAACTAAGTGAGATTTAAGAAGGAAGTCAAACTTTGAGTGTGATGATCAAGTGGTATGATTAGAGAAAAAATTGGAGAGAGAGAGAGAGAGAGAGAGAGAGAGAGAGAGAGAGAGAGAGAGAGAGAGAGAGAGAGAGAGAGAGAGAGAGAGAGAGAGAGAGAGAGAGAGAGAGAGAGAGAGAGAGAGAGAGAGAGAGAGAGAGAGGCTTAAATGAATGATAAAGTCACATATTTTTGAACCCTAATCTATCAAAAGGTGAAAAACTAGTTGTTTTTAGATGTTTGGGCCCAAACAAGGGCATTTTTGTAATTTCTACCTAGACCATCACCTACAAATTGAATTTTTTGAAGGGTACATGTGGTCTTGGTATGGGTTTCCTCCCTAATCAGTTACCTAGGCCAAATGCCCACTCTGGGTGGTCAATAGGCCTCTAGAATGGCCCTGGGAGGTGTCGAGGGAGCCTGTCTAGTGCACAAAAGGTCTAAGATGTGTATGGGATGAAAGTATGATGTGGGAGAGTCTAAATTGAGTGGAATATGCCTCTAATTTATATAAATAGGGGTGATTGTCTTCATGTGATCTGATGTGTAATCATAGGTAGGAGTAAGGTCATGAAAAATATAATTACATATGCCCCCAAGGTACAAGCATTCAGTGTTCAAATGAACAAGGAGTGTTGTGTAGTACCTGGAAGTGACACAAAATTAAAATAAAGAAAGAATTGAAAATATAAAAGATAACATTACTTACACTTTCCAGATAAGGATGGTGGAAAAAAATCACTGGTGCAATTCATAGGTGAGAGCGGAAATACTATGCAATCTAAAATCTAACTCTAACTCTAATGTCAGCTCTAGCTCCTATGAAGAAGGGACACAAGTGATATCAAATAAATTAGACAATATAAAATGAAATTCACCAAGGCATCATCTCTAGTATTCTCCCTATGAGGGATGTGGGTGAAAAAGACATACTTGAAGAAGGAGAGAAAATCATACACCACCTCAAAGTATGGCAACAACTCAAAGATAAGGATGGCCCAAGCACCTATGAGTTGAGACAAGGGACAAGAGTGAGTTAGAGAATAAATACATTTAGAATGTGCTTAAATTATAGGAATAAATCAAGGAACCAATGATTACATGATACTTAGTGATATTATTTATCTCACTGATAAGGAGGTAACCAGTTACAACAAACTCATAGCTCCATGGGTCATCAATAGTCCAAGCATCAGTGGTGGGTCCTATGTTGCCTTGACTACCGTTGATCTTATGAATCACCACTAAGAGGTACACCATGATAAGGGTCAGGGATGCAAGAAGATATTGAAAAAGTATTATGTGGACATAGAGTAGGATAAATGAGTTGCACAAGGGAGATGAATAACACAATTAAGTCACAATCGAGGGGTGAAGACCAATACTGACTATGAGATGAGGTGACAAAGGGTGGTAGGATGTCCATGAAGGGATGAATACTAGTTGGTGAAGGCCAGAGAAAGTCTTGGAAAAACAAAAACCACAAATCCCAACCTAAAATAACCATAGTGAAAGAGGGAGAATGAGTTAGTAGGGATCAACTATGAATGAGATGAGAAACTACTAACTAAAATAACAAAAGAGATCAAATTTTATCTTAAGGTGTACTTGACAAAGAGTACATGGGCCTAATTATCCAAAGGACCTAGGGGTCCAAGAGACCAAAATGGTCTCAAAACACACCCAAAGAGTCCTAAAAGAAAGGAACAAACCTTGCCATTAGATCTAGAATGGGCCAAAACCTTTAAAATGAAAGTTATGTGGTTTTAGGAGCAATAATAAGACAAAAGAGAGGCCGAGAGAGGGCCAAATAAAGGCTTTGAGCCAAAGTCACAACATACCTAGGAAAAACTATGGCTTGGACCACTAATAGGCCATGAGGGCCATGTCTTGGCCCACTACCAAGCCATGGCTTAGCCTAAAAACCCATGACCTAGGCCAGAAAGGGCCAAAAAAGGCTTAGGGAGCCCAATCGGGCCCAAAACTTGCCAAAAAAGGAATGAGGGGAGGAGAAAAAAGAAAATAATATTAGGTGAACATGTTTATCTCATTCTAAATTATGCATGATTGATCTAAAGTCACATTTTTCTCTTATACAAATGTAAGGAGGAGTCAAAGTGTTAGAGGTAGGAAAGCATCTCAATTCGTAGTGCTATTTCCATTATGTAGGGAATAACTAAGAGAGAATGTCAAAATGCAACCTTAAATGAGAGAAAATTAGGTGTGGTAAGAGGCCCATGATGAATGAATACCAACCAAGGAAGGTTGGAGTAATTTGGAAACAACCACAACCACTAACCAATACCACCTACAAGAATTATGGAAAAGGAGAGAGGGAGTTGGTAATGGGCTAGCTACCAATGAGCAACAGCCCAATGAACTGCAAAAATAAAAAGACTCTGCTTCTATCCTAAAGTGCATAAAAGGAGGATTGTATAGGCCAAAATGGCTATAGAGACCCAAAAGATATGGTTATGGATACCTTGAGAGGATAAATCCACTAAATGGGGGCCTAAGGAGGATGTTCTAGTATGCTTTGAGTCTCACCAAAGCACCATTGGCCTAGGCACATGCTTACCCCTAAGGGCAGGCCACCACTTCACCCTAACTAGAGGCCTACCCTTGAGATAGGTCACTAATTATCATATGAAGAGACTAAACAATAGGTAAAAATTGAAAAGAAGGAGATGGAGAACCCATATCTTTAGGTTCACCAATCATGACCCAAAGCATAAGAGTGTCGAAGGTCGGGTCATTACTGGTAAACAAGACCTATGAACAACAATAAGTAAGAGGATGGTGGTGTATATGATGCATGGGCATGAGTTTATTATAATATTTCCTCTCATTGATGAAGTTATGTGCTAAACCATGGATGGAATAACACTCAAGATTAGACTCAATGACTCTAGTAATCTTGATGGGAGATACATTGAGAGAGCCAATACTATGATGGGAGAAGTGTGATGCAAGGGGAATCTCAATGCTCAGGGAAACATCTTAAAATAAGTCTAACACAAAAAACTCAATCCTAACTATCTTGGGGCCAAACTTGATCCATAACTTCATGTTCCCCACTGGTGTAACTGTGTCATTGTTAAAACCAACATAATTATAACATGAATAGGAATGATTCTTTTGACTAATCCCAAGCTCATTAAATAGATACAATGGCATGCTATTTAATGTAGCTCCTTCATCAATAATGCATCTTTTGACATGATAATTATAAATAGAGGTCTCAATATATAGAAGGAATAGATCCCTCTTTGAAATAACTAAAACAACTAAAAAAAAGTGGGGTTGAAAGATAGAATGAGTGGGTGAGAGTGCTTAAATGCATCAAAATTGAACAAAACTTTAACATCATCCCATAGCAGACCCTCATGAAAGAGACCAAGCTCATCAAATAGGGGGCCCCTTTACTCAGGGCAAAGGTGAAGAAGGTCCCAAATGGATATCTTAGTTGAGAGGCCCTATAACTCCTCTATGATAGAGTATGGATGTTATCTATCCTAAAGAGGGATGTTATGTCGAAAGTCAAAATTAACTTAGGAATTTCTCACCTATATAGGATGGATAGGAGTCCTAGCACCACTAGTCTCTCTAATAGGGTTGATGATCATACCTCAAATAGGATCAAAAATGTTTCCCTTAGAATATTTATCACTCCATGAAGGCAACATATAATGAATATCATGCTCATCACTAATCACTTGCATATGTAGGTGATCAATAAGCCTATCACCTTTGAATATTATTAGGTTTGAAAGTGAACTATCTGGGTAAACTTGAAGGAAGGGATAATAGTATGAGAGGAATCATTATGATATAGATACCTCATTGAGTTGGAATACTTATGACCCAAAATATGGACATAAGGGGGTTTTTGATATAGAGTCGCCTACTGAGAAAGAGGTAGGGAACTCACATGTGAACTAGTTGAGGCATTCCAAACTAAGTAGGTGTGAGCTTTTTCTCTAGATGAAGCACAATGCCTACTAATAGGGGAATAAGGGTATACCTGATTTACCTAAAGGCATATATGATAATCATCAATGATTTCATGTAGCTCATTAAGTCTCAGTTGTGCAAGGGGATCCTCATCACCTTGAACGAGTGAATGGGATGCGACATGAGGCCTAGGGGAAACATCCTTAGATGAGTGAAGCTTAGATTGGTGAAAAGGGGACCAAGTCCATTGATCATAAATTTTCCAATCTTATTCCCTTTTGAATGAGATAGGATATACATCACCATGTTGGGTCAAGGGAACCTCTTGGATCTTATAGTGTCTATGGCATTTCATTGCAGCTATGATTTCCTCATGCATGAGATAAGGGATAATGCCCTAAATCGAATGGGATTGGAATCCCAAAGGTGGGAGGATAGCCATGGATGAAATGAAACAAGAGAAATATGAGAGATAAAATAAAAGGAAAGTAGATAGAGAACCAGTAAGGAGAATGATATAGAACCAAAGTAGGATAAAACAACTAAGGTGAGATCCAAAATGTAACTAAAAGCAAAGCCTAATAGCTAACATAGGGGATTTGGATAAGAGATCTATAAATGGGTTACAAATAGCATGAGACCATATGTGAGGTCCCAGTGGGCATGCCATAATGTATCTCCAATAATCTGAATGGAACCACTAGTGTTTATAAGGGTGGTACACAAGGTACTTAAATAATTGGAAGGCTAGAGGGATTAAGTCTTCTATACATGACAAGAGATCTATAGTGGTTATTTACTTTGTGATATTTCACCAAGATATAGGTAGACTTGTAAACCAAGCTAGGGATATAATTATCAAGTGCACAAAGGATGTAGGTATCTCTAATAGATCTAACCACAATAATCAAGTAGCTAAGACTAGAAAATTATTTGCATGAAAATTATGGAAATAAAGTGATGAATAAAGAGAGATAATAAGTAATGTGTAAAATTATAAGCAAAGGAAATTTTAGGCCAAATAAAAAATTTTATAAGTAATAAATATGTTTTCAATCAAAGGTTCAATAGCATGCCTAATCTAAGTTTGAGCAATCTCTTTACTTTCAACACTATGGCTCTCTAACAATCCAATTTTCTAGTTTAGAAAGAGAGAGAGAGAATGTTTATGTGAGTTGTATAGATTGTTTTGAGTATGTAGGATCCTATTATATAATGAGAAATTATTTTGATAAAATCATAACACATAACATAATATATTTCAAGCAATGAAGACATTCTTAACCACATACAAATGCATAAAATTTAGAGATTATCCTAGATAATTCCCTAAACAAGCTAAAACACTAAACCAAATAAAACCCTAACATGTATACTAATGAAAAAAAAAAAGAATTTCACTTTTAAAATCCCTCATATAAAACTCAAAATAAGTGTGTAGACTTTGTACCAACCAATTATCCAAGTTAGGAAGCAAGAGATGAAGAGGATCAGGGTGTGTGTGAGCTGAGTCTAGACCAAGAGCCAAAAGTTATGGAAGAGGTGAAGGATAATCTACCAATTTAGAGAGAGCCAATGCAAGGAGAACAATAATAGGTGCAATGGAGTTTTGAGGGATCTAAGAGCAACGCAAAATATTTAGGAACACTATAGAGAGCAATGTTAATCACCAAGATAAGCTGTAGAATAGTAGGACACTCCCTATTATAATGAAAGCTAAGAGCACCAAGCAAGGAATAGGTGAGATTCATGAAGGCAGTAAATATTTGAGTGTGATTATCAAGTGGGAGGATTAGAGAAAATTTCATGGGAGAGAGGCTCAAATGAATTACAAAGTAACATATATCTCAACCCCAATCTACCAAAAGACCCAAAACTAAATGTTTCTAGTTGTTTGGGCCCAAAGAGTGGCCTTTTTTGCTCTTTTTACCTTGGACAAGGCCTAGGACATGGATTTTGTGAAGGAAACATGTGGCTTATGCCATGGTTTTCCTCCCTAAGCCATAACTTGGGTCAAATGGCCACTCCAGGTTGTCCACAAGCCTCTAAAAGGCCCCCAAGAGGTGTCTAGAGAGCCTATCTAGCACATAAAAGGGCTAAGATCTGTTGAGGATGTGTATGGAACGAAAGTTTGATGTGAGCGAGTCAAAATCAAGTAGTAAATGACTATAATAAATATAACCATGGCCAACAGTCTACATGTGAGATGATGTATAATCATAGGGAGGAGTAGGGCCACTAGAAGTATGATTACAGTAACCATTTTTGTACCATTTTTTAATTTGACCCTTTTTGACTTGGGAGATGTGCCAGTGTATGTTTTTTGAATGAAGTGTCACTATGCGATTCATTTTTATCCATGGTTTGTTGTATTTTATTTTTCAAAGCTAAACATGAATTGATGTAATGCCCATACATTTTATGATATGCACAAAAATATTTGGATCTCCTCATTAATTTTAGATAAGGTAGGTTTATCAACTTATCTCTAATAATTTCCTTTAGTATCTCACTTAAACTCTTATTTTACCTTTGAATTATTTTTAAATCACTAGTTGTATATTTACTTTGTTGTGATGTCACTTTATGATATGTAAAACTATTTACCACAAAATGACTAGTTGAATATGTATAAACATGATTTACACTATTGTGCCCTAGAGGCCTTCGTCTTATAAATTGATTTTCAAATGTAATAATTTCATGTAATAGTTTATTTTAATTTTTCAAACCTATAATTATATTTTTTATACTGATAATTTGATCACATAGAGTCTCATAAGTACAAACCCTAGTTGTTTCTATTTAAACACATAGTCACACACCCTTTACGGAAGAAGTATCAATAGGCTAAGTAGGGAGATTAGTTATAGTGTAATATGATGCATCATCTCGTGGAGGAATGATAACATGAACCTAGTTGGAGGGAAAATAGCTATCACCCTCATGGAAATGAGGAGGAGAATGACATTCTTTTTTGTGCATAAAATATGACATTGAAACAAGGAACATAGTGCTTAATTTATGTGCTAAATCTTCTATGTGTGTATGGTTTTGTTTTTTAATAGAATTCCATATAGGATAAACATAACATGCAAAATAAATAATGCAACATGAAAGATATTTTTGTTGATTTTAAACTTCATGTATAAATATGTCTATGTGATTAGAGAATAATGTCTTAATTATTTTTCACATAGAAGAAAGATAACATGCTATGAAATATTATGAATATTGTATTTGATAATAAGCATCATTTATACGTGTATTGATGTCTTTTCTTAGTTCATTCTAAATTAAAGGGGAAAATTATGCAAATGGAAGTATGAAACATTGCAATAAAAGGTAATTTTTTCCTTCTATTATTATAATCATGATGATATGAATTAGAAGATATGTGAATCTAAACTCTGATTTTTGGAAATAAAATTTGAGTATAAATAGAAAATAATATCAACCCTAAGTGTGTCTAGGGTTAGGTTTTTTGAATCTATAACTTCTTTGCACCAATTTAAACTAGATGTAAAATAAATTGAAACCCTAATATAAAATTTTATTTAATTTAACTATGTTATCTAAAAAAATTAGAAAAATAGAAGTAGGCAACACTAAATTTATGGCACAAAATTTGGATTAATGTAAGCTAGGGTTAGAAGTAATATTGGAAGTAAGACAGGTTTACAAAATGATTTAACCTTTTAGGGGTTTTACACAAGTAATTACCTATGCCTGGTTAAAGGGTTGATATGTTTAAATTAGATAAATAAATTGCAATAATTAACCTATTAATTTATAAAAAAATTTGACCTTGTTTGAATTTATATAAATAGAAAAAAATAAGGATAAATAAAGACTCAGCTAAAACCTGAGTGTCATAGATGATCTGTGTTTTGGAATTGGAGATCTAGACAATAGTCTATGTCATCAATAAGATTTTGATATTCATCAGTTCACTAGATAGTATTTCCTAGTTTAGATAGTAGTGCCATTCATGTGTAGTATCCTCAATGTGGCACTAGTGTCCCCTTTATGGGTTTACTCCTACTTTTGAGGATCACCTATGCCTATGTTTATATGTTTTGTTCCTGCGTGATTGAAGATTATAGTTGTGTATTGTACCTAGAAATCTTAATTTGATGTTCAAACCCTAGTTTTTTTTACAAGTATGATACGAATAATAATTGAGTGTGTTAGTAGGATGGATTGGGCATCTGCAACACCCTATTCTGTAGAGATCTTCCTACATACCCATACTCTGAGGAGGGATCAAGTTTAATGTAGTTATCCCACCTAGTGATTGATATACGTGCAAGTGAATTCTATGATGAGATTGGCTTTGCATTCCTTGAATGTGCTTGAGCTTTTATATGCTTAAAAATTAGACTTAGGGATGTTGTATAGGGTAGTATGTAGAAAATAGGGTAGAATAGGGATCAAATACCTTAATTTTTCATAACTTTGTCTTTGGTTTGAATAGATTTCGCATGTATTTTCACTAGTAGAATTTGACAAATAAATGACTGTGACTAAAAATTTTAGTCACGATAATTAAAAATGACTAAATTATACTATTTTTTTAAAACACAACTATAAATGACTAATTTGATCATTGGGTAAAATTAGAGTTAAATAATTAGTCACACAAATAAAAATGACAAAATAATTAGTCACACAAATAAAAATTAGACAATATGATATTAATGTGGGTAATTAAAAAGGTGTTTAAAGATGTAGCTCATGGATGTAGAGACCCAATTATTTCTACTACTAAGACTATATTATACACACAACTAGACTAAGTCCATATGCCACTATGTCAAACTGGTTCTACTTTAATAATAAAATTTTGATAACTAAACAAATAAATTAATTGGATATTGAAAACCTAATTTCATAAATGATATGCTAAACAATTAGTAACCGTTATTTCTAAATAATTCAATATTATTTACATTACTTTAAAAATATTAATAATAATTACATTATGGTATGAATTTGACTATTAAGGTGTCGTTAAGTTAAGTGTGTTAAAATATTTAATTAGTATTTAATAATTGTTATTTCCAACCAAATAATTAGAAGACACCTTATAAAAATCAATGAAGAGGGTTACCCGTGAAACAATTAAATAAAATATATTTCAAACTTTTTTTTAATACTTAATTATTAACTTTTACAAGTCTCATAAAAAATTAATTTATAAAGATAAATTAAAATAATTCATTAATTTCATGTAAGCCACTAAGAATAAATTTTATATACTTTAAGTTTAAATTTTAAAGTCAAAAGTCTTTTTCCCTCCCATTTGCAAGTGGTCCCACTTGCAAGTAGAGGAATAAGTGAGAGCCATAGGATTGAACTAATCTAAACTCTAAGATCTAGGTATTCTTAAAAAACCCTAAATTGTGTTATGACCCTAATAAAAATTGTTTTTTTCAATCCCATTTCTCATTTTTTAATTTATTTTCTCCAATATGAACTAATTCACTCCAATATGAAAATCATATTACTTCCATCTATAAACTCAATGTAAATGTATTTTGTTACTTTAAAAAAATATATTTTTATTACTTCTATTTTCTATAATAAATCCATATTATTTATATATATTTGATTATCAAAATCAAATATTTATATATATCTAAAAACCTATATATTATATATACACATACACATATATGTATATATACATATACATATATATTATAATCTAATGTATGTGTGTGTGTGAGAGAGAAAGATATATATATATAATCTAAAATTAAAATACCTAAGTTCATAATAAATTATATATATATATATATATATATATATATATATAACATAATGTTTTATTATTTTATAATTTTTTAAAATTAATATTTTATTTTATATTTTTTATTTAATAAAAAAATTACAGGGCCCATGTGCTGACCCAGGCCTACGGCCTTGGCATCAGCCATGACCCTTTCTTGAATTTATTGGGGTTGGGACAGTCGATTAGCCGAACTCGCCTTCTTCTATCTTATTTTTTATTATTGTTTTTATTTAATTTAATTTTTTATATATATGTTTAATTAATTATTATTATTTTATTAGTCTAAATAAATAAATAATTATTATTATATGTATTTATTTATATATAAATACATAATATATGTATATATGTATGTATTTATATATTATTATTTTATTAGTCTTAATAATTAATTTATATATTTTTGAAAGTATAAAAAACTATATATTATATGTATTTATGTATTTATTATATGTATTCAGGTTTCAAATGGTAATATATACCTTTGGGTTATATATAAATATATATGTATGTATATATATATATATATATATATATATATATATATATATATGTATTTATTTATTATTATTATTATTTTATTAGTCTTAGTAATTAGTTTACATATATTATTGAAAGTATAAAATTTATATATATATATATATATATATATAAGAATAAAATTTTATAGTTTCAAATGGTAATATATATTTTTGGGATATATATATATATATATATATATATATATATATATATATATATATATATATATATATATATATATATATATATATATAGTATAATCATTTTGGTCAATATATATATAAAGATGGAAATGAAGTTTGTTTTATAGGACGAGTTACTATGGGCTACAATATCGTTGTACAAGGCAACTGGGCAAGTATCATATATTAACTACATTTTAACAAACTTGAAGTCATTTGAGGTGAGCATAAACATAAACCAATTTGGATGGGACAACCAACATGCAGGAGTGAATGGCAAACTAATGATTAAATATACTACCAATAGATGAAAATTAGTTAATACAAATGATTAAATATACTACAAATAGAGAGAAATCTATGAATAAAAATGATTAAATATACTACCAATTGACAACAATTAATGATTATAATGACTAAATAAATGAATACCATGACTAAATAAATGACTAGTTAATAATAATCAATGACTAAATTAACGACTAAATATTCTACAAAATTGATCCATCAAAACAACCAATAACTGACTAAAAATGGTTTAGTCATCAATTTGGTTATGTTATAAATGACTAGAAATAAACTACTAATGGTCACATGATCATCTTTGGTCATTTATTTGTAGTTTTTAGTAATTTTTTAAAATCATATATTGATGTTTCTATACTAGTTTCTATATAGTGATTAGAGGTGGATTATAATTGTATTTATAGGGTTATTTTGATTGTGCAGATAATAAAATGAGCTTAGGCTGACCTTATGAGGGGCACACATTTGAAAAAATATATGTTTGGAAGAGATGGGGTTAAGGACAGTAACACATAGTTGGGGACACTAATTCCATGTGGCTATAGTGTCCCAAATTTGGTGTTAATTTCCTTTAGGCAGACTGCTAACAAATTTTGATTGGGATCTGGGATGATAATTCTTGAGCTATGTCTTGACTAGTTGTAAGTAACTATGGTTTACTAAATGGCTAGAAATGTAAGTCTAATGCTGAAGGATATATCTATGGATATACTAAGGATATGTTAACTAAAGCATCAATCTTAGCATCTAGTTACCAGTTATAGGTGATTATATTTTCTGCCACATTATTCTAGCAATGTAGCAAAGTGAAATGACTAGTATAAAGGAAAAATAAGTATACCTAGACTTAACTTGGAAGTGAAGCCAGTGTAGCTAAGTTTGAGTATGAGAATATGGGTTTGTATATGTGAAACATCATAAAAAAATAAGGACACATTCGAAACTGGTGATATTATTTTAGTAGTTGTCTTTGCTTATAATTACACCTTGTAACCACAAATGAAGGTTCACTCATAATATTACAAGTCAATATTAGTTTATAGTTTTATGCATATAACATTAATGCATAAATCTGATAGTACATATCAAGATAAAAAACTATTAAAGGACTTATATGCTCTATGTCAATGATAATGGATCACATTACACATGTTTATGGAAAGTTATTTTGAGATGTTCTATAGAATGTTGATTGAGATGATTGTTACTTTCAATTAACATTATATCTAGTTAGATAATTGCACATCAAAATTTAAGAATGAGTGGATATTTTAATAGTTAAGCAAGATGTATGTTACCACTAGAGTAAGAGATATTTAGAGTTTCACATAGGCATTCCATGGAAAATGGGAAGTTGATGATGTGAGACCATGTTTGAAAATAGACCTTAAAAGAGAGGAGTTAAATTTCAAATATGGAACTAATTTGATAGATAGCAAAACCGTTATTGAATGGTGTAACAAGAAAATATAAAATGGTGCTCAACAAAACTCTAGTGTTTGTAGATATTTCTAGTTTATGGAGAAATAAAATTGGCAAGGTATGAAAATTGTATGGTTGTAATAGGATTAAGTGAGATCCACTCATTCCATAGCTCAAATATAGATTACTATATGCTTCAAGAGAGGCACATGCCATGTTTTTATTCTACATCATTGATTTTATTTAGAATGCGTGTTATTTAAAAGAGTGGGTGAATGAATGGATATGTATACATCTAATTACAATTGACACATATCTAGTTTAACTATTATATAACTAAAAAAATTGACATCATCGCATGATTTTATCCATGTATATGATCTAGTGTAACAAGGTAAAATATAAATTTGCAAGGAGGTAGAACATCAATCATTATGTACTAAATTATTATTATACATTAATATCATTATTAAAAAAAATATATATTTTTTGATGCAAGGTATGTGTTTTAGTTATTTTAGATTAGGATAACAAAGAGGGAACATAGTACCACTTATATTGGTATGTATAAGGAAAAATCAAATTGACTTCCCTAGTCACAAATGGGGAAAATATTGATTTTTCCATTGGGTCTGTGCTAGAAAATCAAACTTGTATTCGATGATACCATATAGATAAATTAGATATTTGGTTTTTTGAAGACAATAAATATATAGGAAGATACTTCACTATTAAAATTTAGTTCACATAGTAAATACTCAATTGATCGAAAACTAGGGGAGGCAATTAAATAAGAATATATGGATTATTCATGATTTTGACCATAAATAATGTATTTTTACTATCAAGAATAGAGAAAATCCATGTGGTTCATTAGATTGAAATTTCAAGGTTTGTTTAAATTTGGATTAATTCAATATATTTCAAGTAGTATAAATGTAAACATAACAATGCATATAATTTATAATTTTTAAAAAAAAATATTTAATTTTTTTTGTATTTTGACATATTATATTTTTTTTGTGTTTTTTGAGTCTAAGCTATGTGCAATAAAATGAAAATCAACTATGTATAAGGAGTGAGAGAGAGACAATGAAGTATGTACAAGAGTAAGAACCATACTAACCAATGAGTCTCATGGGAGACTCACTATCACTGTGGCCTGTGTTGAAAATAGGAATGATAAGCTCTCATGCAGTGTGATTATTATGTTGTTGTTGTTATAATCTGAGTATTATTCCTCATCAAAATCATAATATTATTCCACATTAGAATCATAATAACTTGGTGTGATAGAATTAATTGCCTCATACTTTGGAGTTGACCTTTCTGAATTGCGCTTTGTCATATTGAGCATGATTTTTACCTTTGAAACTATGTTCATTGTAGACAAATGGTGTTATGGAGGCTCTTTTGATAGAAAATATATTTTTAGAATGCTTGTTAGTTGAGCATGATTTTGACTTTGCAACTGAGGATCTTTATCTTTTTATAATATTTCTTTTGTATCTAGATGTTTTTCCTTGATAAACTATATATGTGACTGATAAGCCTAAGGATGTTAAATAAACCTCAAACTATGTTGACCAATATTATCAATTGATATATTAGGAGAAGTGATGCCTTGGGACTATTTTCCAAAACCTTGACCATGATAATTATACTGTTGTAGACACTTATGACTGAATTCATACCATATTGAATGTTAAGCCTCTTTTTGGAAAGGTAGATTTGCTTGATTTATTTGTGTTTGTTGTACTATTTATTTATTTGATTGTGCTTTTGGAACTTTTTGTTATTCTGAGTTGAACCATTTTTTTAATATTTTTCAATTTAACCCTTTTGAATTGGTAGATGTGCTAGTGTATGTTTTTTGGATGAAGTGTCACTATGTGAATCATTTGTATCCATAATTTGTAGTATTAATATTTTCAATGATAAACATGAATCGGTGTGATACCCATGCATTATTTGATACACACAAAATTATCTAGATATTTTCATTGGTTTTAGAGGAGGTAGATTGATCAGCTTAGATTTAATCATTTCCCTTAGTATCTCACTTGAACTCTTATTTGACCTTTTAATGCTCGAATCACTAGGTGTAGATGTTCTTTGTTGTGATGTCATGTTTTGATATGTAGAATTATTTACAACAAATTGATTAGTTGAATATGTATAAACATGATTTACACTATTATGCCCTAGCGGTCTTTGTCTTCTAAATTGATTTTCTAATGTAATATTTTCATATAATATCTGATTCTAATTTTGTAAATCTATAATTATCTTGGTCATACTTATAATTTGACCATGTAGAGTCTCACAAGTTCAAACCCTATCTATTTTTATTTGAACATGTAGGCACACATGCTATATGGAAGAAGTCTATTTGTGATGTGTAGGGGGATTAGTCACACTGTTATAGGTTGCATCATCTCATGGAGGAAAGAGAGCATGGGCTTGGTTAGAGGGAAAATAAATAACCCTAATGGAAATGAGGAGGATAAGGAGATTATTTCATGTGCATAAGATATGGCATTGAAACTTAAAACATAGTGGTTAGTTTATGTGCTAAATCCTCTATGTGTGTATGGGTTTTCTTGTTAATGGAATTCCATATAGGATAAAGATAACATGTGAAAGAAAGAATGCAACATGAAAGATATTTTAACTAATTTGAAACATCACATATGAATATGTTTATGTGATTAAATAATAATGGCTTAGTTATTTTTCACATAGAATAAAGATAACATGTTATGGAATATGATGAATATTGTATTTGATAGTAATCATCATCTATACATGTATTTATCTCTTTTCTTAGTTCATTATGAATTAAAGGGAATAAGCATGCAAATGAAAGTATAAAACTTTGAAATAAAAAGTAATTTTTCTCTTATATCATTATAATCATGATGATATGAATTAGGAGATATGTGAATCTGAAATCTGATTTTTTGAAATAAAATTTGAGTATAAATTAAAAAATATACAAACCCTAATGTGTCTAGGGTTAGGGTTTTTGAATATAGGGTTTCTTTTCACCAATCTAAATTAGATGTAAAATAAATTGAAACCCAAATATGAAATTTGATTTAATTAAGCTAAGTTATCTTAAAAAATTAGAAAATTAGAAGTAGACATCCGTAAATTTATTCATTGAAAATTGGATTAATGCAAACTAGTGTTAGAAGTAATATTCAAAATAAAACAAGTTCACCAAATGATTTAACATTTTAGGGTTTTATAAAAGTAATTCCCAATGTTTGGTTAAAGGGATGAGATGTCTAAATTAGTTAAATAAATTATAATAATTAATATATTGATTTGTAAATACTATTGACCTTGTTTGAATTTTTTTATAAATAACAAAAAATAGAGATAAATGGTGACTTAGCTAAAAAATAAATGCCACAGATGATTTGGGTTCAAAAACTAGAGATCTGGGTAGTAATCTATGTCATCAAAAAGATTTTTACATTTATCTATTTACTAGATAGTAGCACCCAGTTTGGATAGTAGCACCATTTGTGTGTAGTGTTCTTAATGTGGCATTAATGTCCCCTTTACGAGTATGTTCTTATTTTTTAGGAGCACCTATGCCTCTATCTGTATGTTTTTTTCTTGTGTGATTGAAGTCTATAGCTATGTAATGTACCTAAAAATCTTGATTTGATGTACAAACCCTTATTTTATTTAAAAGTAGGATATGCAAAAGAATTTAGTGTTTTAGTAGGATGGACTAGACATCCTCAACACCTTGATGTGTAGAGAGTTGCCTACATACCAATACTCCAAGGATGGATCAAGTCTGATATAGTACTCCCACCTAGTGCTTGATGTATATGTAAATGAATGTTATAATGAGAGTGGAATTAGATTCATTCAATGTGCTTAAGCTTTGAATCACTTGAAACCTAGACTTACATCTGTTATAGATAGTAGTATGTAAAAAGTAAAATAGAATACAGATCAAATACCTTGATTTTTCAAAAACTTTTCTTTGGTTTGAATAGTTTTTCCATGTATTTTCCATATAGTGAGTAGAGGTCAGTTAAACATGTATTTACAGGGTTATGTTACTTGTGTAGAAAATAAATTGAGCTTAGGTTGACCTTATGAGGGGTACACATTTCAAAAACTATCTATTAGGAAGATCTAGGTCTAAAGACAGTTGCACCTAGTTGGGAATATTATCACCATGTGGTTGTAGTGTCCCAAATATGGCGCTAGTTTACTTTTGGTAGACTGCTAAGAAAATTTGATTGAGATCTAGGATGATAGTTCTAGGACTATGTCTTGACTAGTTTTAGGTGATTGTAGTCTATTTAATGACTAGAAATGTAAGTCTAATGCTCAATAAAATGTCTATGGCTAGCCTAGGGATAGGTTAATTCAAGTGACACTCTTAGCATCTAATTACCACTTTTAGGTGATTATAGAAATACAAAATATGTGATCTTATTACAAAACAAATGCTTGTTTGAAAATTTATGGATGAATTTTGGGAGTAAATTGTTTATCAATACATGCAAGGCAAATACAAAGAACTCAATGGTTGAGTAAATAATTCAAGTTAAGCAAGGATACATTACCAATCAGTGATATTATTTTATTAGTTGACTTTGCTTATAGTTACGCCTTACAAACACAAATGGAGGTTCACTCATGATATTAAAAGTCAATATAGGTTTCTATTTTTAGACATATAACATTAATTCATACATTTGATAGTATAGATCAGGATAAAAATATATTAAAGGATTACTATGTTCTATGTCAATGATAATGGATACCATTATACAAAGTATATGAAAATTTGTTTTGAGATGTTTTATGGAAACTTGATCGAGAGGAACATTACTTGTAATCAATGTTATATCTAGACAGATAATTGCACATCAAAATTTAAGAATGCATGGATATTTTACTTGCTAAGCAAGATATATGTTACCACTAGAGTAAGATATATTTAGAGTTTCATAGAGGCATTCCATGGAAAATAGGACCATGATGATGCATGAGCATGTTTTAAAATAACCCTTAAAAGAGAGGACTTGAAGTTCAAAGATGGAACTCATTTGACATATGCCAAAACCATTATTGAATAGTGTAACAAGAAAAAAACCCATGGTCCTCAATCAAACTCTAGCATTTGTATATATTTATAGTTTATAGAGAAATAAAAACTAGAAAGGTACAAAAATTGTATGATTGTAATAAGATTAAGTGAGATCCACTCATTCCATATATCAAATGTAGATTATTAGATGGTTCAAAGGAGGTACATGGCATGTTTTTGTTCTACATGCATTGATTTTATTTGGAATGAGTATTAGTTATAAAAGTGGGTGAATGAATGGATATGTAGACATTTAATTCCAATTGACATATATCAGGTTTGACTAGTATATAACTTAGAAATTTGACATCATCACATGATTTTGTCCATGTATATGATCTATTGTAACTAGGTATGAAATGAATTTACAACTAGGTACAATATCAATCATTATGTACTAAAATATCATTATATATCAACATCATTATTAAATAAATAGTGTATTTTATGATGTAAGGTATGGAATTTCAGTTATTTCAAATTAGGATAATAAATAGGGAACATATTAGCACTTATGTTAGTGTGTAGAAGGAAAAAGTAAATTGACTTTCCTAGTCACAGATGGGGAAAAACATTGATTATCGCATTGGGTCTATGTTAGTCACTCAAACTTGGATTCGATGATATCATATAAATAAAATACATGTTTGGTTGTTTGAAGACAATAAATACATAGGAAGATACTACACTATTCAAATTTAGTTCTTGTAGTAAATATTCAATTTCTCAAATATTAGGGGAGGCAATTAAACAAGAATCTATGGATTATTTATGATTCTAACCATGAAAATTGCATTTTTATTATCAAGAGTAGAGTAAATCCATGTGGTTCATTAGATTGAAATTCTAAGATATGTTGATTTATCAAATGTAAATGTGTTTAATTTTATCAAATTTTATTGATTTTTTAGATAGTGTGTTCATTAAATATTGAAGTGACTAAATTTATCCAATTATTTCTCTATTATGTAGACCAAGTCAAAGAAATGAATTTTAATTACAAACACTTATTTAGAAATTTTCATCTTGAGTCTCAAATTTGAGTTCTCAAGTATGTTTTTTTGTCGATGCATGTTTAGTTCTATTTATGATGTTATTTCTCAATAGGTCCCATTTTCTTGATTCAACTGATCAAATTATTCCCATAACAATGTTAATTCCTGATGGGATTAAGTTTTTGACTTAGATGTTGTGGTAATTCTTGGAACAACATTAGTTCCTAAAATATTTTTTGATCATGGAATGAACTAATGGAGGTGTTCTTAGAACAATGTCAAATATTTATTTTTTTGATTTCACTGATTAAACACTATAAAAGTCAAAAATGAAAATTTTAATAGTTCCTAAGAGCCTTGGATGACCTGATGAAACTAACATTATTTTAAACTCACCCTATATTCATAATAAATCATTCAAATACTTATATAAACCCTAGATTCATCATAAAT
The DNA here is from genome assembly GCA_037957365.1 of Torreya grandis. NCBI lineage: Eukaryota > Viridiplantae > Streptophyta > Pinopsida > Cupressales > Taxaceae > Torreya > Torreya grandis. The sequence continues at coordinate 1,730,820 of JARHVA010002597.1, read as the reverse complement.
CATGTTAATCCTTTTATAAATTAAAATTGAAGGTTCATATTCAAGCCAAAACCATCGACATCCCTTTGCTTGCTCTCCTAAAGACATTCCCACTTTTGATATGGCACCCAACACTCTATCATACTATTCTTTGCTTTCCAAATCATCTACGTCATGTGAGTTTATTAAAAAATAAACATGCCTTAACATTGCATATAAATTTTGATTTTTTTCTATCTTTTTCCATTTTTTATTTTTTCCCAAGGGTTGATTGTGTACAAAATTACAATATGTATGAACTTTATGAGTTGGTGATTGAAACCATACATACATATCCTTCCTTATTATCCTATTTATTGAATTCCTTGAAATAATATTATAACCAAACAAATAAAGATGAAATAAAAGTATCAGGGATATGAATAAATGTGTACTCTTAAAATTGACCTTCTAGATATAGGAGATTCTAGACTTGGTAATGTCAACATGAATGATTCTTAGGAGAAAATTAAAGATGAAAACATAACTTATATTTCTCAAATGACCTTAAAAAATGGTCTCACACATGTAGTTGGATTTCCTACCTTAGTTCAATGTATTGAATTAGTGCTTGTGTGTGACAAATACTACAACAAAGAAACTAGAGAAGTGAGGTCTTCTAAAGATGAATGGACTAAATAAATGGAAGGTCAATCAATAATTATTTTTTTTAGGATTAAAAAATGATAATAAAATGGGGAGATGACAAATAAGATAGGAAAATACCACTATAAATACAACAAAGATATCTATAGTATAATAATAACTTAATCATGGCTATGTGAGAAAAATAAAGGAGCATCCAAATTGCTTAATACCTTGTATAGGTATAATCTATGTAATGAGATATATAACATGATAACACTCTCAAAAAAAGTGATGGGACATGATGAAAATCATAAATTTCTCAATTTGATGTGTTTATTCATCAAGATTATTTGTGATGGAATGCAATTCATATACAAGGGTCAGATCATCAGTGTTAACATTTATGAGAAAATAACCAACTTAGAATCATTTCAACATTTCTATGAAAACTCCTACTTATTTTATTGTATTGATATCACTATTTAATGGCCTATATTCACATCTCAAGAAATATTTACTCTCATAATAATAATATATGAGTACTATTCCAAACTGGTCTTAGAAGAAATCAATAAAAAAAAATATGATGGTGAATGATGCTTTCACAATGTTGACAATGAGGACACTAGAAAGGAACACTAAATATAAAATATCTCTAGAAGTTGATGCTTTTAATATGAAATATAAAAGTTATTTAATATAGTTACCTAAGTTCAAATACATTAATATTGGTGAATTTATTGGTATCCAATATAAACTACCATAGTTTTCCAATAATAAAATGTTTTTTATTGAAGTATGAAGGTAGCTTAAAGAGGTCAATAAGAAATTTAAAGAGAAAAAGATAGCCAAAATCCTATTTCTGATAGGCATGCACTACTACATCTATAAGACCTTATATAATGCATAGGATTTTGAAAGTAAATTGGTTAATCTTATATGAATTTTACCTTGAAGAGGTTTTATTTTGACAACAAAGGTTATGTGGAAACAAATCTGAGGTTTGGATAAAGTTTTCATCATGTTATATAAATTGAATACTATTTGGTGGATTGGGAAAATGATTTTTAAGTGAGAACAAAAGACTAGATGAGAATTATTTTGAATTAGTTCAATTCATATAGATGTAAATGGGTTATTGAAGGTATCGAGGATGATGTAAGTGGTTTGGCAAATCGTATAGCTGAAGAAAAAATTCAATTTATTCCACAAGAATTAATTAATTGAGAAATAATAAAATTTACAAATATTGAAGAATGAACAAAGATTGTTTTTCAACATTCCATAACTTGGATTATGAAGAAATTTGTTGAAGATACAACTAGAGGAAGTTATACTAAAATAGAGATTTTAAAGAAGCAGAAAAAAGTAACATTATCCTTATCCCATAAACCTACCAATGTTGGTGTAGGTTTTTATTTCATAGTTGGGATATTTATCTCCCTAGGTTTTTCTTATGCCTTTTATTAATCTTATTTAGGTTAATAAGGCATGTTTAATTAGGTGATTAGGTTATGAGGTGTCATATTCTTATTGTTTTATGTTTCCACCTCCTCCCTCTCTCTTTTCTATTTAAACATTCTACTTAACTTGTATTTGGCATCTTGCTTTTGCATCCTCATAATGTTATTATGCTTTTGGAGCATTTGCATTACTCTCATGGAGACTAACTCTATGTTTTCATTTTGATCTTGTATCATTTTCTTTCATAGTTTCATATCTATTCATTTTCATTAATTTCTTGGGTTATTCATCTTTTTAGATTCTAGCATGGTATCATATCACCAATCCATGTTGACGATTGTTTGATTTGTTATGCTATAAGATTTGTTTTTGAAATATAGAGTTTATTTGCATATTTATGAAACAACATTTTAGAGGGTTTACAAATTTTTTTAGGGTAGTGGTTTGAAAATTGAAGGCATCTCTTTCTATTGCATGGAGGACAAGGACTACATTCTTGTTTTAGATCTAACTAAGGCATTGGAAGTAAGGAGTTTGAGCTTCGCACCATTTTTTTATTTTAATCTTTGGATCTATTGTAATATTGGTATTTTAGATTGAAGGATTAAGACATTAAATCTTTATCTTTGATGTTTCATTTCTTGTTTCAAAATCCTACCGCTAAGAGGAAAGGTGGTGTTGGAGGATTAACTTTGGAGAAAAAACAATTTTGCATCTATTTTCTCTTAATTTGGATTGCATTTTTTCCTTACAGATCTATCATGGCTATGGCTACATGTGCAGGCATGGGTTTCCTTACAAATTTGGTATTGACTACAGTAGTGGAGTGTTGTAGATCTATCTATGGCATCATCTTTTGGGTGCTACATTGAAGCATAAAAGTGGAGGTGGCATGGATATCTGGTCTAAGTTTACAATAGGAATTCTAGATAGATCTAGGGGACCATAAGTCACATTTTTTAGTCCATCAGATAATGATAATGGCTCCAATGTTATTAGTCCCATGGCCAGAATAAAATTCCTTGAGTTTGTCCTTGCTATGGTATGAGTGGATGACTGAGGGCTTGAAATTTTCACATTACCTCTGGAAGGCATAGTTTTAGTCTTTGGTTTTTATAGTGGCAACTAAAATAGTGGTGTGAAGGAGAGGCATTTTGTCTTATTTTAGGCACTGTCTATATTAATAGTTGTGTGGATGGATGAGAGATCCTTCCTTCCTAAAACATCAAATCTCAAGTTCTTAGAATTAGCTAGATCATTTCTATCTAGGAGCCACAACACTTTCTTAAAGCATGTGACATAATCTTGGTGAGAGTGGAAGGTATAACCTCTTCAAACTACATCCATAATGACATTGACATAGGCCACGACATAGGCTTGCAAATCATAATACATCTAGGTTATCAAACTCCAAGTTTTGATCTTGACACATCACATGTCCTTCATTTTTTATTTTCTTCCTATCTTGTGACTGCAAATACCCTGACCTAGTTGCCAAACTATTCACAATCCTGAACAATGATCTAGTTCCCATGTGTCCCCTTGATCTTGATGGAGTCTCCTCTATGGTGACCTAAATCTAACTTGTGTATGCATTGGTGATGTTTTAAAACCTTTATCCCCCTTGCCAAAAGTCAATTCTAAAAATATGCCCTAAAAAAAATTTAAAAAAAGTATGTTTTTAATTTTATTTAAATAGATTTTTTATTTTTTAGTTAAGACACCTAAAGAAACTTTTTCAAAAAAGTTGACATATAGGGTGGCTTGGCAGATATATTTTTAACTTTTGTTGTCTTATAGAGGTCTAAAATTTAGTGTAAATTCCAATGAGTGGTTGAAAGGTATATTTTATCTCATCCAAGGGTACATTTCTTAAAGTTTCAAGTGCAAGTTTTTAGTCAATAGGTATATTTACAAGAAATTATATTGTTAATATCTTACAAATCGTAACTCAAAATTGAGTACCATCTCTTGAAAAATTGTTTACTTTTTTATTTCCCATACATTGGGCCAATTTTACTTATAAAACACACTTCTTTATAAAGTGCCAAAAATTGGGGGGCAGTGGGGGGGGAGGGGGGTCGGCGCTACATGTTGATTATCTCAAGGAAGTTGTTATGGGCCCTACATTTTCTCTAATGTGCACATTAAGTTTTTTTAATGATTACTTGTGCCTATTTAGTGATTACTTACACATATTGTTCTTATATTCTTGGATGCATTGTCATAAGATCCTGACATCCATTTGAGCATGTATTGTCACTTGTGCACTAATTGCTCTCATTGGATTGGACTCATTTTCGGTGTTATCTAAAGTCCATCCCTAGAGTGTGCAATATTACTCTATATGAGGAGAGGTATTTCATATCTAGTGATCCTTCTTGGGAAGGATAACTATGCTCCATGGCATACTTACATGGAACACTTTCTCACACACAAGAATCATATTCCATTATTATATGGATAGATTCTTGCACCCACTGATCCTATTCAATTCAATAAGTGGGCTAATACTTATGATAAGGTTTTTTTCCACTCTATTGCTTCATGTTTCTATGGATTTTAATTACCATGTGGAACACATAGAGTTTCCATGCACTATTTGGGGCATACTATAGAGTCTCTTTGGATATCCAGCTGAGACTTACATCAAACCACCTCCTCCACTACCTATCATCTCTTTAGATATAATTATACTCTCACCTCCTAATTTTGTTTATTTTGATGATATATCCATAGTGGACAATGATCTTTCTTCTATTGAGCCCCTACTATAGGATGAGATTCTACTAGACCTTAGTTGTCCTATTACAAATTCTACTTTTGGTGTGTAGATTGTTGCTCTTTTAGATCCTTAACTGACTTGAATTTGGGAAGACTTTATTGATTTCAGTGAGAATATACACATTGAGAGTATTGATGAATCATATGTTCTTGTGCATGTTCATTTTGCAGATATGAGTACTTCATTTGTAGATGAGTCTTCAATTTTGATGGTTTTTGATCCTTGCTCTCCAATTCCCGTAGACATTCCTTCAATGAATGTTCCATGTCTATCTTCTTTTCTATCTATTCTCTCTCCTTCATTGTATGATTCCTCATTTCCATCTTCTACAATTAGTCTTGTGATACCTGATCATACTTTGGAATATTTAAACATTAGTAGGGAGACATTTGATCATTTTTTAGAGATCTACATCTTGATTCCTACATGAGTTGGAATTCAGTAGTTTGATAGATCATGGTTTATTTATTCTAAAAGGAGGAGATAACATTTATTATAGAGGGACCTACTATAGCATTCTCCATGTGAATTCTACACTTACGTTCTCTCTCTTCTTTATGGAGGCATACATCCTTCATATTTTGCAAAATACTAGGATCATTACATTATACATGGGTACCTTATCAGGCCTTGTTGATAGGACCCATTTCTTGTATCATCACCCACCTAAGTTTCATGTATGGGGGATTTTTTTTGTTATAATCTAAAAATATGAATAATCCAAGAATCTAGTGCAAATAAATAGATATTAAATTATGAAATCAAATGATATAATATTCAAATAGCAACACAGATTTACTCCATGAGAGTAATGAAAATGATCCAAAATAAAAATAACACTATGAGGATGCAAAATTTAGATGCCAAATACAAGCTTGGTAGCATGCTTAAATAGAAAAGAGAGAGGGAGGAGGTGGAAATACCAACCAATAGGAAGGTGACACCTCATAACCTACTCACCTAATTAAACAAGCTTTATTAACCTAATTAAGATTAATAAAAGGTGTAGGAAAAACCTAGGAAAATAAATATCCTAATTAGGAAATAAAAACCTACACCAACACCCCCCCAAAAGTGCAGCTTAGGTGGGTGAAAAGATGGGTCATGACAACTGAATCCTAATGAGGTACCCATGTACATAGAATGCCCCACAAAAGAGAAGTATCCCCCCGACAAAAGAGAGTATGACCCACCAGAATAGAGAGAGAAAGAAAGAAGGAGCTAAGAAAACCCCTCAAAATATGAGATCCTCTTGCAATGATAGTAGATGCTCAACACTAAATGGTAAAGATGATCTAATTACATCAACAACATTCCTCCCTTTAGGAAGAAAGAAAACTATAGAAGAGTGAAAATAATATCCCCTTTCTAAAAATGAATATGAGGGAATAAAGATCATCAAATGTGCCCCTAAAAACATCTCAAATGTCACCATGTCCACAAGTGAAGATGTCACAATCCAAACAGGTTCATGCCTAATCAAAGACATAGGTGACAAACTAGGACCATGTAGAAATGACTGATGAACAAGATCTAGAGATGATGATGATGTGAAAATAGTTGTGATGAGTTTGTCATAAAATAAGATATATAATCCCTCAAATGTGTCATCAACATCTACAATATGATTCTCCATAAACAAATCTGAAACCCCTATCAAGAGATTAGCACTTAATGCTAAAATTCAAAGACTACGTATGTCTTGCTGCATAAAATCACTGAAAGATCTCGATGAAGCAACTCTAAAATCTGAAGTATAAACAAATTAAATGGGATACATAATGTCCTCAATAATATATGGGGTGTCAATATATGTCAACCAGATAGACTGATCATCTAATAAGTATGTGTCCACACAATAAGAGGCATCAATAATCTCAATAGGTGCTTGTTCATCCAAGGAAGTATCTCTTTCAGATAAATATCCAATGTCTTCATACAACTACTTGATGATGGTCCATGTAGTGAAAGGGCATTGAGTATGCTCAATATGATGCATAATATCCTTAGATATAGTTAGATATATGAGGCCATAGACCATGTCATTATTGTTAAACCATGCATTCTTTTATTCATAGGTAGTTGTTTTAGGAACAAGTCCTAGGAGATAAGGCAATAGATATTGATCTAAGAAATGATTCTTTATTCCTTACTTCCAAGACAAATAGGTCTTTGAAGTTATCCTTACAATAGATTTATGGAATTTATTGCTAATATCCATGATGAAACCCAAAAGTGGAATTTTATCTCAATTTATAATTATAATTAACCCCATAAAATGTGTTAACCATGATGCAAAAAGCATGTGTGTAAAAGATAATATGTGTGAACAAAAACTAACATAATGACAAACCCCATTTTCACTAGTCAGGTAGCCCCTTGCCACCCTCCCGCCCCAAAATAATATTTGTTTTTGGCACTTTATAAACTAGTGTGTTTTACAAGGAAAATTGGACCAATGTGTGGGACATAAGAAAATAAACACTTTTTCAAAAGATGGTACTAAATTTTGAGTTACCATTTGTAATATATTAATAATATAATTTTCTATAAACAAGCTTATGACTAAAAACTTTCAATTGAAACTTAATAAAGGTACCCTTGGTCAAGATAAAATATGTCTTCCAACCACTCATTAGAACCAAAATTTCACCATGGACTTAAAAATGTCAATAGAAGTGAAAAAATGTTTTATCGACTACCTCAATATGTGTGAAATCAAGTATGGCTTCCTATTTAAGGAAAAAATTACATCTTAATAACATAAATAATGAATATATAGATTTTTAAATAGGAAATAAGGGTGGATTACTATTCATTAAAGGTATCTTAATCCAAGATAGGCACTTCAAATCTCTTACACACCTCTACCACTTTCCACGTAGTTTGGGATATTGTCAATGTAGACCGAAAGAAGGCATAAAAATGCCTTTCTTCCACCCTTAAACATGCAATGTGTAGGTCTATAAATAAATGTAGTAGTAGAAAAAGACCATGTTTAGTGAAAAGACTAGTGCTCTTCAATGCCCAACCAACATTTCAATGCATGGTATCACTTTCAATGCTATACTCAGACTTTGACCAGATCTGATCATACAACATAGGTTCCCAATGTAAAAACATATAATTTGAATGCCAAGTGCCACCTTCTATAGATCCAACCTAGGTTAGATCCCTCTAGGATAAATCTTAACACATCCCTTAAAAAAACATGTAGATCTATAAAGGTATTCTAGATCTAACATAGGTTACACATCTCTAGTATAATGTGACTCCTTAAAATTAGAAATATATGCCAAATCATTATAAAATAGATGTCTTAATCAATATCTAATGAAAAAATCTTCCATGTTCAATACCACTTCCACCTGTAATGCTGATCTCCTAGATATCCATGCCAAACTTGATAGATTTTAATGCCAAACCAACCTCTTTCACGTAACTCTAGTCTTGTCCTCTCTCCAACACCTAGATCTAAAATAAGAATGCAGTTCTAATCTATATAGAAATGATGCTCAGGTAATATAGGATGCATACAAGACAATAAATAATATGTTAATCTCTCACTCTGAAATAAGATGCCAAAATCAGATTATAATGCAACACTTACAACACTGAGTAAAGGTAAGTAGATCTCATGGAAAGATGCCAAGGAAAATTCGAGTGAGTAGATCCAATTCCAAGTGTAAGATAATAGATCTGAATATGAAACCTCATTTGCAACTTTTTCATATGATCTCCAAATTTAATGAAATGAAATCCATTTCTAACTTTCTCGAGACTTTGAATGCATTGGAACAACCAAAAATGCTAACAATAAAACCAAAATGTTGTAACCAACATATTCATAAAATATAAATATGTTAAAATCTAGAGGTTAAAACTTTGTGTCAAACTTTTCTAATTCTCTAGATCATCCAAAGATGCAAGAGAATAACATACTAAGTTTTTGTGAAACTTACAACAATCTTATTAGCCCCCCTAAATCTCTCAAATATGGAAACTAAAATCTATTCTTTCACATAACACCACTTCAATACCATAAAAGGGTCACAATCATGATCATTGGATCAATGAATTATAGATGATGGAGTGATCTCATGATTCAAGAAAGTGCATATCACAATGAAGATGCTAATGCATATAGGAATATTATAAAAAGGAATAAGAGAAAATAAAATACTCTATATCATACTAAATGAATAATACAAAGGGAAAGATGTGTATATATAGGTTAGAGAGGGAAAGATACGACACATTCTATTTAATGTGGTACTAGTCTTCTCAAGTAACCAACATGACCTCTATAGCCCTAAGCAAGCTAATACGACTATGTAGCCAAAACCCAATGGACAAAATAGACATAAGAGTAGCTTGAGGAACACAATTTCACACTCACCATATATCAAGTATATCATTGATGTGAATGAAAATCCTCTAGATATAATCACACCATTAGATTCTAGTGGAGAGGTTTCTATATAATCTACTTCTATAATACAAAAATACCAGAGTTGTGCAGGAGTCACTAAAAATTGGGTTAAACAAATAATTATTGATTTTATCAAATTCATTGAAAAATATATAAAGTTATATGTTTTGGTGGATGTATAAACAAGAAAATCAATGATGATATTGATGCAATGAAGAAAGGAGAAGGGTTGTGGGAAAATGTAATCATGGATCTTCAAGAGATGGCCTCTAAAGATGAAAACTTGCTAGTATCTAGATAGGTCTTCTCTAAAGTTGAAGAGAACTATTCACATGTATGGGAAAAAAAGAATGGAAGATGAATTTACTTGAACAACATATTTAAAAATGCTAAAAACAAAAAAATATATATGATGATATCAAAATTTGATATAATGATAGAGTTAAGAAGACTCTTCAACTAAGATTTATTCAATCCATTATCATTGCCATGAAACTAATGAATTTAACATAAAACATAAATTATCTATTGATAGAAATAGATTATACAATGTTTAATTATTCTACATGTCTTAGCCTTAGGTACAAAGGCACCTTTATAAGAGGAAGGTAGACAAATCGCAAAATCCTCATGTATGTGGGACTAACTTCTCCAATGCACACAAATAGACCTAAACATAGATTAACTCCAACACCCTCCCTTAACATATTATTAGAGAGAAATAATAAATAAAATATGTCCCAACAATAAGGCCTAATGAGGTACCCATGTATAATAAAGGATGCAATGTGAAGCCAACTATCCTTATGGATTCTAATCCATCTTCCCAGAATACATGATGTCAAGCCACTATAACTACCAAGTGGATGTAGGAATGGTTATTAATATTAGGATCACTAAACATGAACACTACACTCCAAAATACTTATTAAAGTGATAAACCTAAGGATTCATTGCCTGAACACCTTCAAACAAGATGGTGAGAAGTGAGTACAAAGACTAGTGGGGCTATAACACTAGTGTCATTGGTGGGGATACCACATTTATGTCACTATAATAATCACTAAGAAGGCCATGGAGACAAGTAAAAAATCCTCATATGGGTTCCATCAAACAAAGTGCCTAAATAAAATATCCATGTATAAAGGAGGAATGTAGAAAATAATCAAAAAGTGAAAAATATACATATTACCCTCATAAAGTGGAGAAAAGGAAAAACGCTCTGGAAAAACTCCCCCCTTCTAAATAAAAGAGATAAAATAAGAAAAAATAGATATAAAGACCCTAAAGGTGATGCCAAAGTAGTCCATACTCCTAGTACTCATAAGTCACAAAGGAACTCAATCTGCATGAGTGATATGAATCCATTAATTGATCACAAAAATAAATGGCTTTAGGCTTCCCCAAAATAACTTTAGTTAATAAAACTATTAGTGGTTTCAAAAGTGAAAAATAGTACTATTTGGTATATGGGACACTCAACCCATGCCCTCCCGACACCCCCCCCCTCGCGTCCCCCCTACTACTAACTAGGTGGAGTGAAACTAAAAAATATACATGCACACCTATCATAATGCTAAATGGGTGGAGTGGAGGAAAAAAATGTCTACACAAGTGGTCCAAATCCACTACTTGAACACCAAATAAGATGACACTGTATGCAATAATATAGGTCCATATCATGCTAAAAGAGACTATCAAATTGTTAAAGAAGATAAGATGACACTGGGATTCACTAGAATAGATACACTTCAAGCTATGGGAGAATATTAACTATTGAAAAAGTGGTTTCAAAAATATAGATATAATCTTGAAAATAAAGAAGACCCAGGTGGTGATGAGAGAGACAAACAACTGAAGGAGTGAAAAGGTGCCTAGAATAGACCACAAAAATACATGAAGGTATAAAAGGTTGATAAACATACCCCCGATGGAACTTTATAACTTAGTATGAATATAATATATCTCAATAAATACCAAATGAAAAATAGGTAAGAAACTAGGCTTCACCAAAATAATTCCAAATAAGGAGACTGCTGACCTATCAAAGAAGTCATCGCCAATCATGAGAATTTATCTAAAAATAAAGGAGCAAAAAAGTATCTCCAGAGAAGAAGACAAGGAGCTATTAAAGTATCCTTAGGATACATGACATAAGCTATAAGTGTGTCAAAGTGTCAATTGCCTCAAAATGATAACTGATAAAACACATGCAATGGGATGTTACACTTAGCTAAAAATGCATCTGAGATAGTACAAAGTGTAATAGTGAATGAAAAATCAAATTACCACAAACACATGAAGGTAGACAAGGTTGAAATAACAAACCACCCATGGTTGTTTTATATCCCCACCCTTAAATTTAATACTTTATATATTAGTGCATTTTAAAAAGATAAATGGCACCAATAGATTAGGCATAAAAAATATACACTTTGGAAAAAAAACTTGATTTGAGTTACTGATAAAAAGATATAGTTTTTACAAAGTTGTACCATCATAAATAGGTCAAAAATAGAAATTTACACCAAAAAATATTAAATGCTTGGAGAAAATTAAATTATTTTGACTAGATCTGGAAAAAGTTTATTTGAAGGAAATTTGTAGCAAAGGAAAAAACAATTTTCCACGGTGATTTTTCACTTTAAATACAAGATCTAATTTTTTTCCTTGATCATGCATAAAAGTTTTGTAAAAAAATAGATTTTTAGGGTCAACTTCAGAGTCTCATATCTCCTTGGATATTTATCAAAATCCTCATTATGAATGTTTTGGAATCCAATGGAAGTCCTCTTTCTATCAGTGAAATAATTTTCTAAATTAGACACCTACATGAAGAGAAAACTCATCTACAAGATAGTCATAAGTTTTTACAAAAAAAAAATATATTTTTTTCAAAAAAAATATATGTTCAACACAATAGATCTATCCAAATCAAATGCAAATTATTATAACTAATTAGATATGAACATATTCGATCTATGCATATTCAAAACCAAAAACCCTCCATAATAGAGGTGTTTTGAATATGAATAAAAAACATAGAACTAAGAAGGAACTATACAATTTATCTGAGGAATAGTCAAATAATGAAAAAAATGATAGTTGAAAAAATGGAAGTTGGAGACCACTCTAACACTATGATAAAGTTAATAAGATTCTTCAACCAATATATCTACATCAATCCATTATCATATCCATGAAGCTAATGTAGTGCACACAAAGTATAAACTATCTATTCATAGAAATATTTTATGCAATGATGTAATTGCTCTCCATGTCTTAGCCTTAGGTATAAAGGCACATTTATTGGAGGAAGGTAGAAAAATCCAACATCCTCATACGCGTGGTAGTGACTTCCCAAATGTAAACATATAGACCTAAGCATAGATTAACTCCAATAGATAAGGACAAATATATGGTCTATCCATTGTGAAAGAAGGGGAAACTAAAATTTTAACCTTTTTAGAAATGAAAGAGAGTTTTCATAAAATGATTAAATGGGATTTATCCAATAAAGATGATTTTAATCTAGAGGCCATGAATAAAATGAATGGCATTTATTCTATACTAGTTGAATGCAATAAGAGTATATCCAATTTCTTAAATCAAACCAAGGAAATAAATGAAATATTAATAACTTGGCTAGTTTTCACTTTTAATACACTTTTCCCCAAATATAAGAGAATATCTCCAGATGTCCAAACATTTAACACTTATAAAATGAAATCATCTCAAATGGACCACCAACAACATCGATAGTAAAAAATTATTATTAGTGTGGGATTTTTTATGCTTTCAATTTTATTTACATGATTATTAGTCACATTGCTTAGGGTTCTTAAGGTCATTAGGGGAAATACACTTAATGTGTTATATAATTATGATTTTAATTATTACTTTTATATTTATCTAATATCTCACTATATAATTTACCTCCTTTGTACTTTTTAAATAATTTAATCACTTAATGAACATTTATGAAACCTAATTTTGCTTTGCATTGATCTCAAATAATCATAGGGTTTTTTGTATAATTTATGACATTATAATATCTTGGAATGGTCTGACATGGTATCAAATCTCTAATGTAATGGACGATTTGAAATTCATAAAATGTTTAGTGAGATTCTACCTACTAGCATTCTTGTGGTTTTTCTTAATTTTCATTGGTTTCATAGGTTTTTTGGGATTTCATAAAAAAAGTGCAAACTATATAGTAAATTTTCCAATCACAAAATAAATAGTGCCATCAGATTCAGAATACATCAAGACCGTAAAACTGACTGTAAACATGACTTATATTCATGAAAAGGAATATTAGCCTTTTTTTGAGGAATGGGATACTCAAATTATGAAATTATTTCAAGTTGTTTCTAGGTCTTTCAAGTTCTCAGTGAGCCTCTCTTATGTTTTAGAGGAGCTATACCAAATGTACAAATTTTAGGGTTTTATAGTTTCATCAAAGTTTTTAACCCTTAGATGTAATGTTGGTGGTTTATAGTCTATGTTAGACTTTCCATATTATAAAAATAGGCCTTAATAAACATTTTAGTCTTAGTGGAAATTAACACTCCTAAATTTATCCCTATTAGAACCTATTTCCTCTAGAAGCAAGCTCGTCAAAACCTGATGCCTCTAACAACAAGCCTATTAGACCATGACACCTCTATCATCAAGCTCATCAGACCCTGATGACCTTGAAAAAAATACTAATATAAACTTATTCCTCAAAAAGAAACATCACTAAACTCAATTCCCTCTATAGGCACACACTTAAGACCTTAACCACTATAAAAACATCCCATGGATTTTAACCATCCCTTTTACACATTGTGACATCTAGGAGGCAATCAAATTTAACTAGGTGAAAAGTGATACTATTAATTTGAAATTTAGGGGTATTTTTGGATGATGTCACTCCTAAATCAATCAAAATAGGGAGTGGGAGGACCCAAAAAAATTCTAACCTCTGGTCATATGATAAATAGGCCCTTAGTCAGTTCCAACCCACAAGTTCTTAACTTTTTCTCTAAAGGGCCATAAGATTTTTTCAAGAAATTGATTCAAATTTTTTTGAAGATATTTATCCAAGGGTACTAAAGTTTTTTTTGGGAAGTTTATTCAAAACTATTTTCCCCCACTATTTCTTCCCAACATTTTCTTGTGAGTTCAAATTTTCATATGGCTATAACTTTTGATCAGTAACTTGGATTTGAATGTCATATTCTTCAAAATTTCTTATTTTTTATGATATACATATTGATAAATTTTTAAATACCTATATATACACCTATCATTAAAAAATATTACCTATTGTATGTATTATTTATGGATCCAAATGTCCCTCCAGTTGCTAATACTTACACAGTAATTGTTAAAAAAATAGTCTCAATTGTGCCCAATGTATATACAAAGATGCTTGTATTTTCAATTTTTAAGGGGTCATTGATGATATGAGGGGATTTTATGGTGCATTATGTATTATTTTATGTCTCTTACATATATTCTCATTTTCTACATTGTGTTGATTCCTACACTTATTTCTCTTTTGGACACATTCTTGGTTGTGCCCAACACCCTCTTCGTGAGTGTGTTTTATTATTATAAATATGGATTAGTGAAGTTGTTTTGTGTATTTTTTCACTTCTTTGGTGTCTTCTCCTAGTCATGTTAACTTCACTTATGATATATATGTGGAGGAATGTTGATTTTACACTAATGGTTCTTCTTGGAAAGGGAAACTATGCTTCTTGGCATGCTTACATGGAACACTTGTTCATAAAAAATAGAAAAGAATAATATTAGATTCCTATATCTATAGATTATTTATCCCAATGATTCTAAAAATCACATTAAGTGGGCTAACACTTGTGACCATGTTTGTGGTACCTTGTTTCTACATGTTTCATGGGATCTACATTACCATATGTAGCTCACCATGTGTTCAATCACTATTTGGAACATCTTTCAGTCTATTTTCAGAGATCCTACTAAGATTTATGTCACTTCTAATCCTCTTCATATTATCTCTTGAAAGACTATTGTACTCTCTCCTCTTACTCCTACTTCCTATGACAACACATCCATGGTGGATAGTGTTCTTTTTTATGTCAAGCTAGCACTAAAGGACAAGATTCTACTTGAACTCAAGTATCTCAGTTTATATTCTACTTCCATTCATATGCATGATGTTGTTCTTCTAAAACCATCTTATATTGTTACTTCAAAGGACTCTACTATTTCCTTTGAGAGTACACCTTGTGAGAGCATTGAGGACTCTTCTCTTTCTATGGATATTTAGTCTATTAATTTATTTGATTCATCTGCATTCTCTTATTCATCTTTGAGGGTTGTTGATCCATCCTCTCCACTTCACATGGGCATTCCTTCAATAAATGATCCATCAAATTATTCTTCATCAAACTCACTTGTACTTGATGACACTTATGATCCTAAACATTTCTATAAGATTGATTACTCTTATTCTCACACAGATGACTAAAGTAATGATGAGGACACACTGCTATCATTAGCTTGTCTAGTTCAAGATATTAAGGTGTTAGTTTTTTATCCACATACCTATGACACACTTATGATATACAGTGCATGTATACTTATCCTAGGGACATCAGACATAAGTAAGTCTAGTCCATAAGTACATGACATTACTTAGTATTTTTTAGAATTTGATCACATTTCATCATCATTGTATAGCATAGTTGGCTAATATACTACACATTATAAGTACAATTCCTTACATAGGAACCACACCTTGGTTGTAAGTTCATCTTTGAGGGTTGTTGATCCATCCTCTCCACTTCACATGGGCATTCCTTCAATAAATGATCCATGCAATTATTCTTCATCAAACTCACTTGTACCTGATGACACTTATGATCCTAAACATTTCTATAAGATTGATTACTCTTCTTCTCACACAGATGACTAAAGTAATGATGAGGACACACTGCTACCATTATCTTTTCTACTTCAAGATATTAAGGTGTTAGTTTTTTATCCACATACCTATGGCACACTTATGATATATAGTGCAGGTATATTTATCCTAGGGACATCAGACATAAGTAAGTCTAGTCCATAAGTACATGACATTACTTAGTATTTTTTATAATTTGATCACATTTCATCATCATTGTATAGCATAGTTGGCTCATATGCTACACATTATAAGTACAATTCCTTACATAGGAACCACACCTTGCTTATACATCCATCAATAACTTGGTATACCCATTCATTTCTCTAGGGTAATGAATTCTTCATTACACCTAATTTTCGCAGGTTCACTTCAGTGGAATTACTAAGTTATTGTAAATGATCATACCAAACCTATGACCCACTTCTATTTTGGAACTTATTTATATATATTTGAACTAATTCCTCCTTCATATTCCACTATGGAATGGGTAGACTTATAGTATACCATTAATGTTCTTCCATTGATAAAGGGAAGAAATATTGTTAAATGTGGACGGAACTTCTTTAGTATTATGGCAAAGGATCTCCTCAATGACATTATTCATTCTATGATATCTACTATAGGTAGTTTAAACATATTTTATGAGTACTTCTTAGTTCTCCTCTCTATATGACCTATTTCTCTCACTTTTGGATGCATTTTTAGTTGTGCCCCACATCCTAAGATCATGCACAATTTATTGCTTTACTCTCTTTTGGAGTGGATTTTTATCCTATAGGTTTCCTCATTTTCTCTATTTATGAGAGTTTTTTTTGACTGGGTACCTTATCAGTCCTCATTGTCGATATGCAATTCTTCTACCTAGATAATCTATGCTTCAAAAGGGTATTAGTTATGATTTTTCTAACTTTTAATTTCAACTACATAGTTTTTTAATTTAGGTTAACAGGTGGATTTTTTTGAGCTATGTCCACAAACCTTAGGAGAAGATCAAGTAAAAAAGAAATAATAAGCTAACCAAGCCATGAAAGGAAACAAGGACTAACATAGTCTAGAAACATCTAAAAATTAACCCTAATATAGCCACATAATAACATAAAACTAATCATAATCTAAGGTTTTAGACACATCTTCCCAACATGATTTTATCTTCTTGAGATTCATATCAATTTGCATCAACAAGTTTTCATGATCTATAGTACATTGAATACCACTGCTCTATCCCTTCTTGTCCTTATCTTTACCTATATAGCTAGGTTGAAAAAGTTCTCTGAGAAGTGCCTATAGGTTTTCAATGTTTTGAATACCTTCATATATTGCAGCCTAACTGCAATTAATAAGAAAAATAATCTTATTATGCAAGTTTTCATTAACATGTTCCAAAATCTCCACTTTGAAATTCAAACCCTAAATCTAGTTATTTTCCTCCTTAGCTACCAAAGTTTGTATCATCTTTGCATTTTACTAATGAAGAACATTTACCTTTCCATTTAGCTCAATAATCTCATGCATAAACCACCTCATGATACCTTTTTTTAGGTCAATTTATTCCACAATTTTGTCTACACTCTCCTTTCCTTTGAGAGAAGAAACCAAGTTATTCAAGACCATATTTTGATCCTTTTGGTTAAGGGAAGTTTCCCCTTTCTTATAAAATCCATATGTTATCTTCCCAATCACCTTATACTTCTTGTAATATATTCTTGTTAATTCTTACTTCCCTGCTCCTCATCCTTCCTAAAATCTTCCATATCCATAATATACTTTTTCACATCAATGGCATTATCCTCACCCCTATTGTTATGAAATTCTTTTAAGACTTTTTATCTTGTTTCCCCTATTTTTATTTGATGGGGCTTGGAGTTTTGAATGCAGCTCTAAGCCTTTTTTAATGTTGTCTTGTTCTTTTTTATTCTTTTCAATCTTCTTGAGATTAACGTTCTCAACAAAGTTTTTCTTACTCCCCAAATCCTTGTTTAGTCTCCCTAAATACTTATTCCAAACTTTTTAATCTTCCTGATATCTATAGGCCCCTCCTCAAGCTTCTCTTTTTGGGTTTGAGAGATATCAGTCATAATTTGATTCATGCCATTAAAGTACTTAAAAATGAGGTAAATTACTCCCTCATGCCTAGGGGTGAAGTAATTTCCATGCTTGAATTTTAGAATAGATCCCTCTATATATTTAAGGATAAATAATGGGAGACTAAAGGGAACTCCATGTCCAAAATAGTTTAACATTCTAAATAGAGATCATCTCACCAAACTATATCTACCTTCTAAAGTAATGTATTTCATTAAATAAAAATATACCTTTACAAATGTCCTGGGTAGGTATTCCCTATTGAAATCATTGTGAAATTACTCTAATTTTTCACCTTCCTCTAGAAAATCCTCTTTATTATATTTCAAATCACTCAAAGTATAATAACTCTTAGTCTCCTTAATTAGCAGACTAGTCATATGGAAGATTAGTTCCTTCATAATGTCTAAAGTGCATCCATTGATGCTCACTGATCTAACATCAAAAGCCTTTGTGAACAAGATAAAAAAAAGTCTATCAAAGCCTTTAATTTTTTCCATAAATCCTACAAATCCACCGACCTATAGGGTCTCCCAAAATCTTTCATTCTTTGACTTCTAGCTAGAGTTTTAGTTAAATTCTTTTTGGCAAATGCATTTTATTTCTCTCACCTTCACTCTTGATAACTCTATTATAGTTATTCTCCCAAATTAAATAGAAAGCTATGTAGCTACATGTGTTTTGGCCATCTACAATATGTTTTGGCTCTTCTAGATACTTCTCCTTAGAACCACTAAGATTGACATCAAGATACTTGAGTACTTGAGTCATCTTAGGAACAAACAAGTCCCCTCTAGTCATTTGAGGGTACACCCATAAGCATATGACTATTAGCATTGTTATTTCCTTCATTATTTAATTTTAAAATCAACTCCCTAGGGATGTCATCCTGGCCTATCCAAGTTTTATCTCCCCCTATTTATTGCATAACAAGCTATCAAATTACCCTCATGATCTCTAAAAATTCCACCTCCCCTGTTGCCCCTAGATTTAATTTCAAATATCCATTGCAATTAAGCTTCATCCATCCCTTAGGAGGAGGTTTCCACTTCTTTTTTTTTATAAATTCATCCTTAGGGTTTGGTTTCCCTAAATTGAAAGAGTCTATTTGCCAATTTAGAGCTAGTATTTGTTCAAAATGGAGAAGATTTTTACCTTTATTTAAAATTTGAAATACTTGTAATTTTATTTGATGTAATTAAATTTTCTTTCAGAGATTACCTTGATGCTGCAACCATTATCTCTAAAAATTCTATTATTTCTTGCTCCCCAAATCCCCCATATAATGTGACGTAAAGTCAAGTTCCATATCTTCTTGAGATAATTATTTTAGAAAGGACATATCCAAGAGTACCAAACTTCCATTAGTGAGCTTGGTCATACCCATGAAATATTAAAATTTCCAATGAAATAACTCCAAATTCTCTAAGTGAAAGAGTAATTGACTAATAGATGAAAAATTGATTCATTTTCCTCTTCACACAATGCACATCTATAGATAATAATGCATACTCTTTTCCTCAGGTTATCAAATGTCAGTATTTTATTTTGAATAAAAACCCATAATAAATAACTATTTTAAGGATTAAGCCATTTATCCCACACTCCTTCCCATCTTACCATAACTTCTTATTCCTAAAAGATTAAATCATACCCTAATTTTACTTTATATTGACCATCAAATGACTCAATATAGACCATTTGGTCTTCTTTTTCTACCCTTGGGATGTGAATATTTTGGATCACATTATTCAGTTCCACTATCTTCAAACTATCTTCTTGGTTTATGTCATCTAGGCTCATAATTTTCTAGTTTTTAACTTGCTCTATTACCTGCTAGTAATCAAAAACCTTATCCCCATATTTCTATCTCATATTATCCTAAAGGTAAACACCTATATCCATCTATAAAGGCATCAATTATAAGATCTAATTATATTTCCAAAATTTGATACTCCTTCCATTTCCTATTTTCCATTTCTAACCTTCATTGATTAACTCTTTATTTGTTATTAAAAAGTTCCAAATATGTGAACCTCTCACAAATTGATCCCTACCCAGATTGGATATTGGGTCCCTCCATTAAATGTATTTAAAGGAGAGGATCTTAGCCCAAACTAATTTATTAGATATGAATCTCCAAACAAATTTAGATATGAGAGATTTATTAATCAGTTATAGATTTCCAATGTCCAACTTGCCATATCTTTCTTTGTTACAAAATTTGGTCCATACCACTAGGTGGAATTTACTTTTTCCCTCTTTCCTAGTCCATAGGATATTTCTAAAAATCTTAGTAAATTTATCCTCCACTCCCTTAGGTAGGTTGAATATAATTAGAATGTACACTGATAGTCTTTGTAAAACACTCTTAATCAACACTACCTTATCATCTTGAGAGAGGAGCTTTCCTTTCCATCCTATTAGCTTCTTTTTGAATCTCTCTATAAAAGGATTATAGGATAAAACTTGAAGATGAATAATAATGAGTGGCATTCCTAGATATGAAGAAGTTTCTTGATTTGACAACCTAAAAGAGTAACTATCCTAGCTTATCTAGCCACTGAAGTATTGAAAAAGTAGACTGAACTCTTTTCAAAATTTATTTACTGGTTAGATCCCATTTTATACATCACCAAGATATTTTTAATTGTTATATATTCCTACATAGAAGCTTCAACTAGCAAGATTATATCATCAATAAATTATTGATCTGTCACTGGATCAACAAGCCTATCTGATTTGAAGACTTTTAATTGAGTATCAACTGAAGCCTTGGAAATATATCTACTCAAATATTTTTCCATGATGATGAATAGGAATGGTGATGGATATTATCCCTATCAAAATCCTTTCATACTCTTAAATAATCCTTGATCCACTCCATTGACTAACATATAAAATATGCAAGTGGTTATACATGCTCTGATAATATTTTTAAACCTTTCACTGAAACCAAATTGTGTAAACACTCTATCTAGGAAACTCCAATCTAGTCTATAATATGCCTTGGACATATCCAATTTAAGGACCATAGCTTCCTTTTGTATTTTTTCCGTAAAATGTATGGATTCATGAACCACTATCACTCCATCTTGGATTTGTCTTAGTAGTACAAAACCTCCTTGCTGAGATTAAATAATTTTGTCCATGCTTAGCTATATCCTCAAGGTTATGAGCTTGGTAATTATTTTTTAAAAATAATTTAAAAGGCTAATAGGGAATATGTCTTCAAAATTAACTACCCCTTCTTTCTTAGGTATGAGCACTAAAAAATAAGCATTGAACTCTTTAAGTAGTTGTTTAGATTCTATGAATTCATTTACTATTGTGAAGATGTCATCACCAATTATGTCCCAATTTTTTTTGAAAAAATATGTTCATATTTTGTCTATTCCTAGAGATTTATCCAGATTCATCCTAAAAATGACAAATTTTAGATCCTAAATTATGGTTAAAGTTGTAAGCATATAATTATCTTCCTGGTTGATCAATTTAGGAATCACATGTAATTTTTTAATTCAAAACCAATATTCTTCATGAAATCATTTTTATACAAATTCTTGTAAAAAAGAACACTTTACTGATTAATCTCATTAGAATCAAAGGACAAATGAACCTCATTATTAATTATCTCATTAATGGCATTATGTTTCTTATTCTTTGAAGTAGACAAATGGAAAAAACATGTGTTTCAATCACCCTCTTTAAGCTAAATGTTCTAGATTTCTTCCTCCATAGAGTTTCTTCCCTAATCACAATAGTATGGTACTCACATAAAATATGATTTTACTTTCTTTGAGTCTCTAACTCATAACAATTTTCCTCAATTTCCTCTTTTATCTTTAATAAATCATCTTTAATGGCCTTTTTTTGTAAATGTACATTTCCAAACTCTTGTTTGTTCCATTATTTAAATTTAATTTTAACCTTCTTGAAATTCTCAGCAAGATTGAACACACCTAAACCACTTTCATTCCTTGTTCACCACTTTGACATTCTATCCTAGATATCTATATTTGCTAACTTCATATGCTTGATATGGAAAGTGTACTAATTATATTTGACCTTTTGATCAAAAACACTTAATTCCAAAGGGGAATGATCTGACCAAATCTTTAATAAAGTTTTTAGATCTAAATCTTTATTTTGCAAGCACTCTAAAGAGATAGAAACTCTATCTAGTCTACATTATATAATATTCTCATTGAGTCTCTAATTTGTCCAAGTATACTTGGGCCCTATAAGATCTAAATCCATTAAATGAATATCAACTATCAATGAGAAAAAATAATCCATACTATCTATACAAAGTGTATTTCCTCCTTTTGCGTCTCATGGATGAAGGGGAGAGTTAAAGTCTCCTACCATAATCCAAGGTATATGAATATAATTAATTTTGAAGGATATAATATCCTCCCACAATATACTATGTGCAGTCCATATATTGGGAGCATAAACATTAGAAAAAATACACTATTTATTCTCAATATAATCCATAAATAGGACTACTACTTGATGTTGGGACTTGAGAATGGGTTATCCCATTAAATATTTAGGATTACAAAATGTAATAAGAGCTCCTAAGTCTCCTGAGGCACTGATATAAATTGCTTTCACTTCATTCTAGTATAATTTTATATGGTTCAAAAAGTAATTTTCCTCTATCTTAGATTCTTGGATAGCCAAAATTGTTACCTTATTGTTCTTTTTAAAATCCATAAAAACATTTGATTACTAGTATTTTTCATCCCTCTTATGTTCCAATTAAGAATAAACATAATTAATAGCTTGGAGAAGAGAAATGCCCTTTAAAAGGGAGATATTTTTAAAATACATCTGCTATATCTACTTGAGTTTGTTTTAAAAAGATCTCATTTTTAAATGATTTTACTAGCTTAGGTAGATTACTGATAGTTGGGCCCTTGGCACCTCTTCTAGTGACCATTAAAGACATCACTTTTGCCTTATAGTGATTTTAGGCATATACATTTCTTTCTTGCTTTCCCTATTTTCCTCATTGGTTGTCACCAACATAATACCTTTATTTTTTTTGATTTCATCTAATTCTATCACTTTCTCAATCAAATATTTTACTTCTACCACTTGCTCCAAAATTTGATTTTTTTTCTAAGTCTAAATACTTACATTCTTTTGTCCTTTCTTTTCCAAAGTGTTATTTTTATGTATGACTTCATCTATTTCACAAAATCTCTCTTTCTTGTTTGCCTATTTCTATATATCTATTAAAGTGAATTGTTCAAATAGTTTTTGTTTTGCTCCTTTGTCTGATAGTGGTGTATTATCCTTTTCTACTATAAGATTAAATTCTAAAACATACTTTCTAATCTCATCTAAAATTACTTTATTTCCTTCCTCATATTGAGTGCTAGGACCAACTGCATCTAAAATTGGATGTGTCATAGTATCCACATTTGATTTCTACATTTTGGTATATTTTTCAAATGAGACTCCTCCCTTTCTTCACCACATTACTATGTTTGGACCCATAAATCATAACCTTTGTTTAATGGCCTATTTAATGAAGTTTATCACACATCATGCTATATTTTTCAAATTCTACCTTTTATGTTTTTATACCAAAAGGGGTGTGTAACACTATTGAGTTTGATAAATTTTGATTAACAAATGTGTTAACATAAATTATGGCATGGAAAAGAATAGAACATGCCTTGGCCAATGAATCTAGAGCAATGATGTACCCAAATGATTTGTCTATACTTTCAAATATATCCTCCTCCCAAAACATGATTGGGAGACTTGAAAGTCTAACCTAGATGGGTATTTGGTTAATACTCTCTTTCTCAAGTTTAAACCTTGGTTCCCATTTCTTGAGAAAAAAACTTGATTTTATGAAAAACCATGGAATCCCTACAATAATATTGACACTATCCTCAAGTTTATTATATCTAATCATGAATAATCCATTCATCATTTCTATTATCTCCATATGCACTTTTGTGCATCATTTTTCCTTTGCCTAGGCTCTAAATGAATCTATGTTTAGTCTATTTCCCATGAATTTTCCAACTAAGGCTTGTTCCATCCTTGATGAAGCATGATTTATAAGAGAGGGATTGATTTAAACATGTATACTTTATCCATATTTAATGGTTTTTAGATATTCTACAAGTTTTATCTCCTGACTAATCGACCTGTTCAATATTTCACACTAATAAGTCTTAATTGGCTTCTACTTGGAGTTAGCAGATTAAGAACTATTGCCTCTCTCAAGAGAGATTCCTTATGTTGGTACTTAACCTGATATGGATTCAAATATACTAGCCCACATGATCTTATTTTTTTTGTCACCAAATCCTTTCTCCTTTTTTGACTCAAGATTTGAAAACTTTATTTCCCACTCACTTCTATAGCCATTCCCTTACCTTGAGCTACTTCCACTTCCCATCACTACCGTTGCCATTAACACATAGTTGTTACCTACATAGTTGGTATTTAGCTTGTTTAGGGTTATTAATGTCATTATGGAAATACAATTAAAGTGTTTTCTAATTATGAGGTGAGTTGTTACCTGTATGGTGACCTATTATCTCACTATATAATGTACTTCCTTTGTAATTTTTGAATAATTTAATCACTTAACATACATTTATGAATCCCACTTTTGATTTATATTATTCTCACCTACTCTTAGAGTTTTTCTACGTAATCTATGAAGTTTGGATATTTTGGAGTGATCTAACAACTATGACAACAAGTGATAATGATTCCCAAGGTGACAAAGCTTCTCTTCCTCCCTCCTAAATTTTTATCTCTCCAAACTCCATTTTTTCATTGGAATTTCTCATTATAACTTAAGTCATTATGATTAAAAAAGCAAAATATAATTGTTACATCATAGGTGGTTATGAGGGGTTAGGAATTAGTTTTGCAGTCTTCAGATATAATAAGAGTTATATTCATATTAAAATGACTATGTGAAACTCCAACTTATTATAGTAAAAAGGAAATTAAGTTATACAAATAGATATTATAGAACTTTTTTTCTTATTGTATCTTCGTATGGTGCACGCTATTTCCACATCTAATATGTATCCTCAATAATATTTATTGGTGTCATTCCATGCTTTAAGAAGTTGTTAAAAATCCTATATGACTTTTAGATAGGTGCAAAGGTGAAATTTGTGCTTTTCACTTATGTATGTATTTCTTTCTCTTATAACTTGACTTCTCTTTATTTTTATATTTTTACATGCTTTTCATTTTACATGAAAAACTCTCTAAAACAAAAAATTTAAATGTAAATATTATATAAAATTTGATTTTATATACCTTTCTTGTTTTCAATAAAGTTTAGTTTTCATAAAAATAGAGGAAGGAATTTGTCCCATGCACTGTTGAAATAAATCCATAAGTTTTGTCCCCTTGATGTTTTTCCAACCAATAGATAGTAAAAATAAATTATGATTTAATTACTCACCATTTTTTTTAGGTTAATGAAGTCAAAAAATCCTTCACCTTCACGTGGTTTGAATTGTTAGTATAGAATTATATATTATTAAATTTAAGAGAGCTTTAATATAATATTAATAAAATGTTGGTACCATTAGTACATCATTCTAAATTATCCCAATTTCAAAATGGGTACTAGTCTCCTAACCAGGTGTAATACAAGGTAAGGAAGATGATCCTAGGAATTATTCACCATGTTTAACATGGTGGGGATGCCAAGTTTTAGCCACAAAGCACCATAAGTGACAATATCCTATTGGGGATTAAACATTGGCAACATTTATGTCAATGTTTTTGTGTGCTATAGAATTTGAAAAATACATATTTGGGTGGATTCAAAGGTCATGTTCTTGAGAAAATATGTTATTTACCTATTTTTATTTATTGGAAGTGATGGATTGTGTAGAAAGGTTAGTTGGAGGAGACAAACTTGTGTATTTATTGCATTAAAATAACATATAAACACTGATCAATATATCATCTTTCATAGATTAGTATCTTATGTTTATTTGATGTGTTATGGGATGAAATTATTTTAGTTGATTTTATGTATGTCTGAAATTCACCTAAAACTATATATATATTTTTTCAAAGAATGATGTTTTTAAGGTTTTAATGAGTAATCCATATCTTGAGTGCTCATAATTAGAGGCTAGTAAATTGTTCTTAGATTTTATTCACCTCCCTTGACATTATAGTGATGCTTGGTCACAACCACTAAGTGTTAGAGGTGGATATATCTAACTATGGCTTAAATGTTAATAGCAATTTTTTCAATGTATTTGCATATTAAAGTAGTTGAGAAAATGTGTATTTTGGTGGATTTATAGGTTTTTATCTTTGGAAAATATGTTATTTTCTTATCCTAATGTGTTTAAATTTAATGATTTACAAGGGGACAAAAATTAGAAATATTAGTTAGAAGATATGAACTTGTATTTTGATTGAATAAAAATAACATTTAAACATTGATTAATATATTATCTACCATGAATTTGTATATTATGTTAAATAAATGTTATACAAGGTGAAATTAGAGGTATTTATATGCATGTATTGGTTATTATGGTTGTTTTAAATAACTTGTAGTTTTAGGATTATGCATGTCTAAAGTTTGCCTAAAATTTTCAATTTGTTCATGTAGGGAATGATGTTATTGAGGTTAAAATGAGTACTTGGTATAATAACTAGGCATATTTAGAGGACAATAGCATATTCATAGACATTATTTTATAGTCTAACATGGTGGCAATTCCATTATTCATCCATGAAGCACTGGAGGTGGAAATATCCAATTGTAGCTTGAAGGTTGACAACATTTGTTGTCAAAGTTTTTAATGCCACAACAGTTGAAAAAATGTGTATCTAAATATATTTAGAGGTTATGGTCCTAGAAACATATATTATTTTCCTATCGCCATCTGTTATAATTTATTTATTTTCAATGGGAGGTCCCAAAAGTGTAAATGTCAATTAGAGGACACAAACTTGTTTCTTAACTATATAAAAATAATATTTCAACACTGATGAGTATATATTCTACCACATATTCATATCTTATTTTAAATCAACACAATATATATTGAAATTAAATTAATTCATCATACACATGATGGTTCTTTTAATTCATGTAAATGAGTTTTGGTTTTTGCCAATTTTTTTCATATAGAGAAGGATGTTATTAAGGCTGAAAAGGGGTACTTTGTCTCCTAAAGGAGTATACTAAGAGGAAAATTACATGGTCTTATATGTTATTCACCACTATTTATTTGTTGGTGGTGTTATTTTTTAACCGTGAAACATTGGAGGTGGAGATATCTAATTACAAATTAAACATTGACAAAATATGTTGTTAATGTTTCTACATGCCAGAATAATTGTAAAAATACATATCCAGGTGGATTTAAAGGATATGGTCATGGAAAAATATGTTATTTTTCTATTAATATGTGTTAAAATATGTGTATTTTCAAGGGGAGGTCATGGAAGAATAGATTTCAGTTGGAGGACACAAAATTGTCTCTTGAATGCATAATAATAGAATTTCAACATATATCAATATAACATCTACCACATATTCATATCTTGTGTTTGATTTATGTGCCCTAAAATGAAATCAAAGGTATTATACATGTACATCATGGATATTTTTATTCATATAAACTTATTTCATTTTTTATTTTATGTGTGCCCAAAGTTTTAATTTAAAACTAAAAATGTTTTGTATAGGGAAGGAGGTTCTTGAGGTCAAAACAGATACTCTATCTTTTGACTGAGTATTCTCTGAGGTGAAGAAAATGTTAATATATGTTATTCACCACAAATAACCATAGGTGGAGATATACAATTGGGGCTTGAACACAAATATAAGAATTTAACCATTTCTACAAATGAAGATCTTAAGTCTCATATCACTGAAATTACAAATAAAATTATGTAGTCAATAAGCTAGTATATTAGTGTTACATAACTTGTAATTAAACCTTAGAATGTGTTGAGTATAAAATATATATGAATATTATATCAATGCTTCCTAGGAATCATGGTGGCTTGAATTTCGTTGAAGACACTTCTTACACAAATATTAAATCTGAAGAGTGAAATTGATGTGTATTTCAAACCCCATCAGTATGCGAATCAAAAGATAATTGGAAAACATGAGGATGTGATATGTTAAAATATGTTTGAGGATCCATTTATTTCATTTCAAAATTGATGATTAAAAAAAACACCGCAATCCTATCTTAGTGTCTCATAGGAATATTCATAGTTTGAAGTCATTTTTAGGGAAATATAGTAATTATTAATATGCAAGAAATATTCATAAGGCTATAAATAATTTAAATGCTGACAATGACCAATTTGAAAACAAGAATTCAATCAAGTTAAAATATATAAATGTACCCAACTATGAAATCTCCTATTGTTATGGAAAATAAGGATGATGGGAATTTTATTGTAGAAAGGAATTAAAATTAAGTGTATAACTATGAACATAATTTCAACACAATAATAAAATTAAAATAACAATTCTATGCACAAGATAATTACAACCAAATTAAATTTTTAAATATATATCCATACAAGCCATAAAGGAATTAACAATGTAAACTTGATATAATATCGGGTTAATGTCACATAGACATACAATGCCAAGAATGCATATCTTGTTATATAGGCATACAAAAAAATATCAAGTAAGACATATCATATTAATAAAAAAGTCTCCCTCTCTATGAATTACTCAT
Organism: Torreya grandis; assembly: GCA_037957365.1. Taxonomy (NCBI): domain Eukaryota; kingdom Viridiplantae; phylum Streptophyta; class Pinopsida; order Cupressales; family Taxaceae; genus Torreya; species Torreya grandis. The sequence goes on along the minus strand of JARHVA010002597.1, from coordinate 1,701,766 downwards.
ATAAATTTATGCCTCAAATGTCTTTCTCATAGATTTAGATGCCTCAAATGCCTTATATTCATTTATGATATAACTATGGGTCCCTTTACAATCATAGGTTCCCAATATTTGAACTTGCTCATTACAAACATTGTTACAAAAATTACATATTAGACATGAAATGAAGTTCATAAGTTAGTTTTAAAATGATACAAAAACTATTTAAACATGCACTTACTTCAATTTAATGGTAGCATTCATTTTTATTTTTATGCTCAATAGGATCAATGGAAGGTTGAGTCTTATGCATATGAATGTGAAATGGAGAAATACCAATATTAAGCTCCCTACTCATGATAATGGAATGGGTTGAACTGTACCCACATTTATAAAAACATATAAAAAAATTGAATAAATAATTGAAATATGGTATCTAAATTTAAAAATGAATTTATTTTATACCACATCACCCATGGTAATCATTTTAATAGGAGTATTAGATGTCATCATACATAGTTGGTTATGCAATACATTTAAATCAATTATATTTTCATAGTTAATGAGGAAAATTATAAAAACAAATCCATATTTATAATTTAAAATCACAAGTTATCATATCTTAGGGAGTTGTTGTGCAAATGAAATCACAAAAACAATGCCTATGTTTGCTCCCACTTGTATAAATAGAGGAGTCTCTATTGTGTTCATCTATTAAAAAATAAAATATAATTCCTAGTTGAGCATATATATATATATTATTGATGTATATGTGTATGCATATAAATATATATACATAGGTAAGATTATATATTTATATTTATATGCATACACATATACATCAATAATATATATATATATATATATATATATATATATATATATATATATATATATATATATATATATATATATATATTATTGATGTATATGTGTATGGTAAGATTTATTAATATTATGGTTCATACACATATGAACCATAATATTTATAAAATCTTACCTATATATAACAACCCATTTAGGGAATCAACCGAATGGACCTATCCACAAAAAATATGGTACAAAATCAACTTTGATGGTGTCTAGAAAGTTAAAATAGGGCTAGATGAAGGTGGTGGGGTGCTTAGAGACAGTAACGGGAATCTTGTGATTGCCTACATGGGTAATCTAGGAACCCAAAAAAATCATGTTGCAGAAGATAGAGATGCACTTTGGGGTATTAAGGTGGCTAGGGACATAGGGATTTCAAAGTTAGCTATTGAATGAAACTCATGAAAAAACATTAACTACCTCAAAGGTACCCAAAAAATCTCTTAGACTATAGAGAATGATATTAGAGATGCTATGACCTTTCTGTCTTCCTTTCAAGAAACTAGACTCAGACACATCTTCAGAGAAGGAAGTGGTTTCACAAACCTACTTATTAATTTGAAGTTATCTAGTGATTTTATGATTTGTGAACCCCAAGAATCCAATTCACCTCCTTTCATCCTTATAAACCTCATCCTATTAGACAAGTTAAAGGGGGTCTGAGTTATTTTTTATGACTGAGGATTGAGCACTTCTTCTGTACCCTTAGTGTTTTTTGTTTTATCCATGATGTTGGGCCTCACATTCATCTTAGGACATATTTTGATGTGTTTGAATTTTATAGGGAACCCGACATGGATATTTATTTCTCTATAGGGATTCCCTCCTTGCATTTTATTACACCTCAAACTAGAGACCTAGGTTCCAACTATCCCTGGGCTAGTTCTAGATCTAGTCAAACACTAGACTAGTAGCCTTAGTTTTTACTCTTATATATGTTTGGGCCCCCTAAGGACCCTATTAACTATATCCAATGCCTAAGACTTTCTTCTAGTTCTTGATTTATAAAAATTGGATGCTTTAGTTCTATTTGAAGACATAAGCCTCTACCTCTTTTATCTAGGTTGGATCCCACATTAGTTTATTATGGATTTATGGAGATTTAGTACTCCCTTTATGCCCAAGATGGTTCTAGATCTAGTCAAATTTTGTGTTCGTGGTGTCATTTTTATCTTTATTGGGTTTGGCTTCCTTGGGGACCACATTGTTTCTTTTATAGACCTAAGCCTCTTACTTCTTTAGTGTTTTTATGAATTTTCCCTCATTTCTTAATTTTTGGAAGAAAGAAACTAGTAATAAAGGTGTGGTATAAATACCTGGTTGAAAATTCATCCATGATCTAGATGAATGTTGAGAACTCGTCTTTGGCTAGGAAGGAATAACCTATAGATAAGAAAGCATAAAAGAATACTTGTTCGTTAGATAATTAGTTGGGTGGATTGCCTAGTGTGAGCTAGATCCTAGAAGCAAGAGCTTCCTAGGAGGCTATAAATCCACCTAAATTAAACATGTTAACGTTTATAAATGATAAAGACACTTGCATTAAATCACAAAAAATAAATGAAATTAAATAAAATAATTCCTACTAAGAAGATGACTAAATAAAACAATAGTTTTTCAATGTTAATGCTAAAGTTGGTCAAGTCAAAGTTGTGCTTTTGGTTTGGTAATGTGACAAGGGATAAGAAACCAAGGTTTGGTTGGTGTTCCTATATAGTAAATGGTAAAAGTAAATGATTAAAATGGTCAAGAGGTAAAGGGGTAAGTGTCCAAGGGGGTAAATGGTAATGGGTGAAGAGGTCAAGAGGTCAAGATGGTAAAGAGGTAAATGGGTAAATGGTCAAGAGGGTAAAGAAAAGAAGATGTTAAAAGGTAAAGGTTTAGAGCTCAAGAAAATAAGAATGCCAAGGGGTTGTTTTTTAGAGGTCAAGAAAAGAAGAATGCCAATGGGTGAAAATGAAATTATGAAATTGACCTAATTTACCTCATGGTTGATGAAGATGTTGTTGATGTTGATGATGGCTTGTAATTTTGGCATATTCTATCTGCTTTGATCTCCTATCCTCCAAGATGGATGACTTCCTTGAAAAGTGGACACAACCTACAAGATGAAATGCTTCCAACCAAAAATTTGAACCAAAATAGATGAAATGGGGGGTCAAATTTATAGCATTTCATGCCAAAAAACATGGAAAATGGTGGAATAATGGAAATATGGGAAAAATTTCCAAGTGGGTGCATAAGTGGGTTAAGGGGATATAGGTGGTGGGATTCCTACATCACAAAGTGTGTCTTCCACTTTGCCAATGTGCCTCCCACTTTGCCAATGTGTCAAACATAAGTGGAGATAATTCCCATGTACCCTAATGAGTCCAAAAGACTTTTCACCACCCTCTTCTATCTTTTGCTAAACACTTAAGAAGGTTCCCTATGAACTTTGGCACCATTTTCCCCATGGGTGGGTAAATGAGTCAAGGGATAAGGGTGTGGGATTCCCATTTTGGTAATGGGTCTCGCACTTGGTTGGTGTGTCTCCCACCTTGCTAATGGGTCTACAATGGATAGAAATAGTGCTCATTTGTCATTTCTAAGGCACCCAACAAGGAGGAACTCCACTTTGGACATCACTTTGATGCATGAGGATAAAATATGATGTTAAATGATGGCCCCTTAAGGACAAATTCACCATACTTTAAAATGGGGCCCTTGTGATGCTTAATGATATCATTAAGCACCTTTGACAAGGGTCTCAAGTGGGGTATGATGCCCCAATTCAAGACACCTCACTTCCAAGCCATGTCACTTTCCATATCAGTATTGAGTCACCTTGCCATGTCACCTACCATGTCACCATGAATAGTAACATGCCATGTCATCATGAATAGTCTCAGTGAATAGTGATAATGAATAGTGACCTATAATAGTGTTTTAGATTAGTGACTTGGTTAGGTTAAAAGGGGTTAGGTTAGGGGTCAGATAAGTTTTAGTGGTCCCTAGGGTGGGCACAAGGCATTAAAACATCTATAATTGCTTGTACATAGTTTTCTATTGTCTATATTTTGCCCTTTTTATTATGCAACTTTGAATTAACAAGCTACAAAAAAATGGACTGCTTAGTCAAAGGTCAGGTTTCCATAATTATGGGAGGAGGTGTTCCCTCTCAAATTAGGAGGTGATGAGGGAAAGTAGAATCAAGTTTTATTTTGATAAGTGGTTGGTGGTGAGTCATTAGGTGGTGACAAAAAGGGTTGGGCATTTGAAACGTAAACATTCACATAAAATGTGACTAAATATGATAGCCAAGATCACACACAAAAAAATATTACCAATATTGGTAACAATAAAGGCTAGGTCTAAGGGATAAGTGACCAATGTACCATGTGACTGCAACTATGGTTGGGTATACCTATTATCCTCTTAGACAAGGTTGATGTTTTTGTAGGTATTTGAGCTAGGAAGTTCTCCCTTGAAAAACACAAATGGTCTACTTGGGAACTAGATGGAGAAAATTTAAATAGTCAACATGGAAAATTTAGTTGGTGTAGCTAAAAGAACCAAGGCATGGTTGTCACAAAGTATGTGAATGGTGTGGTGTCAAAAAATGATCAACTTCTAAGGGGATATGGTTGAATAGTTGGTTGGTTAGGTGGTTTGCAAGGGTACACATAGGGGGTGGCCAAGATGACTTCATATGTACAAGGAAAGTGGATGTTTCATTCATAATTCCATGGACGTAATATCCAACAAAACTTTATGCCAAATGTATTTTTTTAATGGTTGGTTAGTGGTGTTCAAATAGGATGCCCCAATTTGATGTATAATGGGGTTTAAGATGGGTTGATGGAGATGGTTTTTAAAATTAATATTATGGGTTTTGGTGAAGATGATGGTGAGGGTGTTTGGCTTAGATTGATCATAAAATGGTGGGATCATATGGAAAAGGTGCTCATATAATGGTGAGAAAAATGGCTAGATATCGATGAATAGTCACCATAATGATCCCACACTCATTAGGATGAGAAAACATAGATAGGTAAGGAAGGATAAATAAGAGGTTTACATAATGTTAATCACCATAAATGTATGTCAATGGAGCTAAGCCAAAGAAGAGGTGCCTTTGTGAGGAGGCTATGTTTTTTAAAAATGTGTGAGGGTATAAGCATAATGATGGCATCTATCACTACAAGTCAAATTTTATAAGATGGGAATCTATTAGGAGATACATAGTCTCTTTGGCAAAATTTCAACATCACTACGAGCTAATTCTTATGGGAAGTTGTGAAATGATGACCTAAAAATATTTTCTTTGAATGTTTATCAAATTTCATATGGTAGAAAAGTAGTAATATGGTGAGTAATAGAGGATAGACTACGCCTAACTCAAGATATGCATAGCTGGTTTAGGTTAAAGGTGTCCATGCCTACATCCTTTGTCCCAATACCTTGAAAATAATGACCATGGGTTAGACTAGACGGGGCCCTACCAGTAGGGAGTTGTATGACCTAGGATATTGCATATACAACTAGATAAGATGGGGCAAAGGTGACAATGATGGAAAAGACTACCCGGCCTAAGAGGACTGCAAGATGCAAAATAAACAAAGACATTGGATGTGGATTAGATGACAAGGACATAAATTATGGACAAAAAAAGGAAATAATGATGGTGCATAATAACTTTATCAATATTACCAATGGGACTGAGGGCTACGTGTTCACACAAAAAGGTAAGTAGACATGACCATTTTAAGTGGTAAGAATATGTAATGGAATCAATGACATCATAGGACTCACTTAGTTGGTAGAATGGATAATCATGTCAATGAGGAACAACACTAAAGTATTGTACTTAAATAATTGTGTTAAGAACAAGTGTTCAATGTGAAGTCATTTAATTTTTCAAGTTGTTGATAGTGTAGAGAAATATAAAAGGTCAAAGATGGTAAATAATGGGAATAATGGGAATGAAGGCAGAGATGATCATCAACCCCCATGAACCAAAATAACTTATGCAATGAATATTCATATCTTTTGAATAATAAAACATGTAATAATAGTAATGGAAGAGCTATTAAACTAATGGCAAAGGGAAAGACACCCATGGCCTAAGCCTGAGCCTAAACTCCAACCACAACAATAGTGAAGAAGTAAAGAATTTTTTAATGCAAGATGTAGGGCTGAATAAAATGACCCTTAGCCAGTCGAAGGAGGGAATCCTCACTATCAAAAGGGATGTGTATTAAGGCAAGGATAGGCATTATCCATGCAAGTAGGTCAACTCGAGTGGAGAGAGGCTTAATAGGGTGAAAGACCTAGAGTGGAATATGATTCCACTCCTATGGGGAAGAATACATAAGAGGGGAATATAATATGACCCTTAGTGGATATCAACATGGGGAATGTTGTTGAGGCTAGCTCAACAAATAATCAACAAGGAGGATGGCTTGGCATAAATCCAGAGCCACTAGATAATCATCACAATTCCTAAGTAGGAAAATAAGGTATGTATGTGCCTTAGACCATGTGTGTGTAATCCAATGACTTTGGATGTGTCATGTAATGCCTCTCACCCTAAATAAAATATTATACAATTTATTATGTTGGATGTTATATTGTGTATGGTTATGTAGATAGCTATGATTATGCTCTATTATTAATAGATTAAGCTTATGCCATGGTTGGGTAGACACTAATAAATGCTTAACCAGGCATGGGATGCTTATGATATGTGTTCATGCTTACTGGTTACTTATGACACACATGAATATGCATGTTAAGATTATGGTTGTTGTTATCTTTCTTAATGTAAAGCATAAGAGGTAAAGCAACATACAACTAAGCATAATAGGATAATAATAGGGCATGATTATTCTTCTTTGTCAAGGACTAAAAATAGACTCAAAGTGGGAGTTGGCTTAATGAACATAATCCCTTCATATGCTTCGCATGAGCAGTCATTAGTGAGTTAAAAAGTGTCTTTGACCACATGATGTCAAGTAAGCTCAAGAATCCCTTGCATATAGTGTAAAGGGGAGATGGGTAAAAATGAAACCCTATTGTGAGACTAGCATGCCTCCTCTATAGGTTCCTAAAGAGTCAGTTATAAACAAGCCTATGCTAAAAATATGTAGACTGATCGATGTGAGAAGTGTACTTGTGAAATATGATTATGGCTTCCACCTTATTATGTTGCTTGAGAGTCAATTATAACTTTAAATATTTGTTTGCTTTTCTTTTTTATTTTGATAATGTGTCTTTTGATGTTTTCTATATATGGGAAGCTAATTGATGTTGGAAGCCTCCAAGAAATTATTATCCTTGACAAATGGTTTACTTAGCCATCCTTCAAGTGAGTGGTCTAAGTTTATGTACTTTGTTTGATGTGTTTTATAGTTTTCCTTAAAGGAATCATTCTACCTTATAATTTAGCAATTTCAAATAAATTTTCAATAGCTATCCTTTGAGGGAGCAGTTTGTGAATGCTAGAAATAACCCATGAGTGCTAGTGATATGAATTTTGTTATTTTTTTTTTATTTTGCTGATATTTTACTTGGAATAGACTTGCATAGCCAACTTAATGGTTTACCTTTATGAAGGAAAAACTATAAGTACAAGAAGGTGGAATAGGTGTGAAAAGGTTTAGGTGACAATGATCATGGGGATCCATCTAAAAAAGGGGTGGAAAGTACCATGAGAAACATGCCATGGGTAGAGCCATGTTACCCATTATTTAAGGTAAAGGTTATGCTAGTGACAGGAAATCACATGATTTGATTGTAATCAGTTGCCCCTAAAATAAGGATATAAATTTAGGTGGATAGTAAGGAATAAACTTAAGGTAAACAAAAGTTGGACTTGATCTATCTTAAAAAAAGAAAGGGTGCATATGTGAAGCATTAAGTCCCTCCATTTTAGTCTGGACTTTAAAAGAAGACAAATGGTAAGCACTTGACCCATACTTGTGGGTTATGATATAAGGTCCAATAAAATCGAAATCGAACTTAACCCACTCACTTTTTTCCAAATTGGTGACATGCCAATTTTCCTTTAGGACGAGGTCTCTAATATTGAATTCTTACACTTTAAGGTAAGGTTAATTAGGTGATAGTTTTATGGAGAAGGGTAATATACAATGGTTTTATGGGTGAAAGTGAATCCCAAATAGGTTGGGTGGTGTCCAAAATGGGTTTCCCCAATTTGGTATACAACTTAGTTCAGGTTGGGTTGATGGAGAAGGTACTCTCCAAAGGTTGGGGGAGAAGGATAATCTCCAACAGTTCAAGGTTGGTTAGTTAATAGGATTGGCTGATAGGTTGAGGCAAAGATGCCAAGGGTTAGTTTGGTTAATTGTTTAAGGTATGGTTTTGGGTTGATAAATGTTCAAAGCCTTATGGAAGGAAAGTTCTCCTAGTTTGCTCTTTCTACAGATGGTAAATGTGGAAAAAAGATCCCAAAGTGATGGTGTTTGTGGTTTGGTTCAATTAGAAGGTTGATGGTTTAAAGGGCATTCCCATGGAATGGACACTTTGGCCTTTCCCTTATCCTTTACTTGGGCCTGATATCGGGTAACCATATAGATGGTGTGGATAAGAGGAAGTGTTGGTTTTGATTTCTACTTCAATTACTCCTCAATCTTAGGTGAGAGTGTGGGAGTAGGTAAGTATTGGGTAGGTTAGTTTGGTGCTTGAGTTGGTAATGGGCTCAAGGGAGGTTCATCTGATAACATATCATCCTCATTGTAATGTTGGTGGATAATGGTTTGGAGATCTTTGTATTTCTCTATATCATGGATAGGTATCCTATGATAATAGCACACATGGTGGTCCTTTACCATGATGATTGTGGATGTGAAGGTTCAAAGGGTTTGATATGGTCTAAAGGTTTGATAGGTGGTAGGTTTAAGGAGGAGGTTTGAAACAACCATTGTAAAATAATTGAATAGGATCTAGGCAAATGTGCTGGAGGTGCTAGGTTTTTGGTTTTAAGAGTGGGAGCACTTTTTGAAGTAGTCTTCATTGTGTAAGTTATGGGTGGTGGAATAGTTTTGGTTTGATGGTTATGTTGGGATGTGTTGGTTAAGGGAGGGCCATTAGATAACCAATAATCCTAATTAGATAGGATATGTACTAGTGTTTGGAGAGATTTTTAGTTCTCTATGTCATGTCCAGGTGTCTTATGATATGAGCAAATCAAACTATCATTGAACCATAATGGTTTAGGACATGAAAGGTCAAAATTTTTTATAGGGTGGAAAGTTTTGATAGGTGGTAGGGTTAAGGAAGAGGTTTTAAACAACATTTGTAAAATAGTTGAATAAGATTTAATCAAAGGCATTAGGGGTGATGGGTTTTTGGTTTTAGGAGTTGGAACCTTCTTAGGAGTAGGATTTACCCTGGAAGTTGTTGGCTGTGGAATGATTTTGGTGGATTAGTTAGGTTGAGATTGCTTGGTTGGTTTGGAGGCAGAAGATTTAAATGATGAAGGTTTGGAGGTAGGTTTAGGTAGAGTAAAAGGAAAAGGTTTACTAGATGAAAAATAGGTAATTGGGGGAGGGTTCACCTTCTTGGTAGAAGGATGTACTCGTGGGATGCTAGAAGGATGGGGTCCTAAGATATATGATAAGAGAGAAGGAGATATAGTTTGAGGTGGGATTTTGGTTAGATTCACCTTCTTAGTTGGTATTTTTGGAGTGTTATTTGGTAGACTTGATGGGGTTAGGTCCAATTTCAAATATGGATGAGCTAAGCTAGAATTAGGAAGTATTCCTAGATTCTTAATGGGTTTGGTTAAAGAGGTGTAAGGAGACTTAATAATTTTAGATGGAAGTGGATTCAATAGTTCCCTTATGATTTTGGAGGATGAAGTATATGAGGATGGGGTTGAGGTAGTGATAAGTTTGAGGGTGGATGTAAGTGAGGATAAGGGTTCTTGTTTGTTCTGGTAAGGGATCCTAAGATAATGCCAAAAGGTGGCTCTTTCTAGATTGGGTTGAGAGGTAAACTCTAGAATTTGGACCAGCCTAGAAAAAGGGTTATAAATAGGTTTGAATCCTTGGTCATTAGATTCAAAGATTAAGTCCATAGGTTGAGGTGAGGGAGTAGTTTCTTCACCTTTGTCTTGGGTGGAAGGTTCTATTGTTTGGGAAGATGGTGTCTCTATGGAAAGAATAGAGGAGATGATCTCTTCTTTTGGAGTGGTTTCTAAAGGAGTTGTTGGTTCCATGGTAGATAAGAAAGGTGTGGTGGTGTTAAGTGGAATAAGAGAGGTAGTTTCTTCCTTTTTTTGGATGTCCAAAGGAATAGGTGGTGATTTCACCACTTCAGTAAGTGAAGTGGAAGAAGGTGTAGTTGAATAAATGATTGTCTCCTTTGGTATTTGTATCAAAGGAGAGGTGGCTAAGTCAATGGTCTAATATATTAAAAGAGAGGAGGTTTCTTCCTTTGTTTAGTTGTCCAAAGGAATAGAAAAAAGTTCCACCACTTTAATAAGTGGGGTGGAAGAAGTGGTAGTTAACGTAGTGGTTTCCTCAATAATAGGTTCATCGATAACAACATTGATCATGTGAAATTCATGAGTGTGATATGATTCTAGTTGGCTATTGTCATGGTTAGTGGAAGGTTCATGGTTAGGAAAAGGTTTTTAGAAAATGTCTAGTGATTTATTTGGAGGTGCATTGGGATTATCTAATGCTAGTTCACCTTTGTCAATCAAATTTTTGAATATTTTTTTAAAGGTGTTGCATCTACTAATGTCATGTCCAATAATGTGATGGAAGGCACATAGATCATTTTCATTATACCAACTAGGTAAGGGGTGAGAGGTAGCAAATTAGGGAGGTTTTATAGGAGGAAGTTGGATGAGGTTAGATTTAAGTAGTTTATCCAAAACTGACGCATATGACTCCCCTATGGGAGTACATTGTCTTGGGGTAGCTCAATTTAGGTTGTGTGTTTATTGATTTGATGCGTTGGAAGAGTTGGATTGATTAGGTTGGTTGATAATTGGAGGTGGAGCGGGTTTTAAGATAAATATGTTGGTGGTTAACTTTGTTTTGGTTTTGGGATGGTAGGATGGGTTGGTGGTTTTGGTTAAATAAAGTCATCAAATTTAAACGTGGAATTATTGTTTCTCAATTTCAATGTCCCTTTGTTAATGGCTCTAATTTCAAGTTTATGTGTCATGGTAAAGCCTCATCATGGGTTTTGAAAGTCTGAAATTGAAGAGTGGGAGCAATATGTTTAGCACAAGATCAAGATAAGAGTTAAATTAATTTAGGTTGGGTTAAGGAGAAAGAAAGTTGGTAAATGAGACCTCTCCATCTTGCTATGAAATTGGCAATTGATTCATCATCAAATTACCCAATAGAGTAAAGTTTGGTAATGGAAACCTTTTTAGATATATTGATTGAAAAGTGATCTAAAATATTTTGTGCAAGTTGGGCAAAGGAGAAGATGGAGTGCTTAGTAAGAGCACTATGACAATCCAAGGATGGTCCAAATAGGGACATGAAGAAGGTACAAAGGAGAAGAGCATCATCATATGAAATTAGATAGCAAGAATGGTGAAATTCTCTTAATTATTGTTGGGGGTCATCTTTGCTTTGGAATTGAAAAAACTTGGGTAGTTCCCATTGAGGAGGATAAGGTCAGATAAGGATGGATGGGTTTATTGGTTCATTATAGATTTGATCATAAGATAAATGGTTACAAGCCCCTAAAATAGATTATTCAAGATTGGACATTTTATCCATTAACATCTTAACTAGAACTATTTGAAGTTGGGGAGCTCCATAATTGGGTGGTAATTTTGGTTGAGGTTGGGTGGTTGAAATGTATGGATAAAAGGTGGAATGTTGAGAAGATGCCACATATTGATATATGGTCATTGATGGTTGGGGTGATGTCACATATTGGTATGTGGACACAAAATGTTGGATAGAAGGTGCTCTGTATCCTTATGGATTAGGAACATATTGGTAGGAGGTTATGGATGTTTGTTGAGGGATTGACATGGGTTAGTTTGAAGGTATGGTTGAAGTGGTTGGTTAAAGTTGAGTGGTAGCCCTTGGGCTAATGGGTGGAACAATAAAGGGTATGGAAAGTACTACACTTTGGAGTGGGGTAGAAATTGGTGGGCTGGTAGTAAAGAGAGGAAGGGTATAAATAGGGGTAGAAGTTACCCCTATGGTATATGGGGTATATGTAACAAGCGGTAAGGTTCCTACTATATTGAAGGTATTGGTTGGTATATGGGGTGTTTGGTTATAGGTTAGAATGTTGGATTGGGTTTTAGTGGTGGTAGTGGTTGGTATATTGGTAGAAGAAGAGGCTTCGATGCTCAAAGGTTGGGTGGAGGTAACACCAACCATAAGAGGGGAAGGCATGCCATATAGTGGATCTATAGGAGGAACCAAAGTAACAGGGGTATGATGAGCTAAGGTGTTAAGGTAATGTTGAAGGGTTGTGGGGTTGTTGTCAACAAATGTGGAAAAAACCACATCACACTCAACAATTATTTGAGGCATGGTAGGAGGGGTAGAACAACGAGGAGAACCCTCAACATCTGAAATATACTCTATAGAGGAGGATGAAGAAGACGAAGGTGTTTTTGGTTGGTCTAATTTCTCAACTTCTATCTAGTAAATACCATGTGAGAAAATATGAAAAAAATGATATGATCTCACACATCAAACACAAAAAAATCAAATCAATCAAAATCTACACTAAGATGCATTAAGACTTAGAGTTTTAACTATCTTGCTTTTGGCTTATGCCTTAAAAAATGTGAAGAAGAAAATTGGCTTTGTAGATCTGGTACTAGAAAGAAGTCTATGTTTGGTTTTAGGTTGTGTTTAGGTGGTCAAGAGAGAAATCTGTATTGAATTTTAGTAAGTAGCTTGGTATCGAGGCCTACTCCCTTACTTCACACATCTTAGTAATAAGAGTGTCAGGTGATTGTCTAATATATACTAATTTTTAGAGTTTATACTCAACTAGAGAGCTGAGTTAGTTCTCCCCTTGGTAGTGAAGTCCAGTTAAGATTATCAAAAAAGGGCTTATAAGGTTACTTCAAGGTGATGAAATCCTAGTCAGGTTTTGTCTCAACTGTGTTTGATGTTTAGATTGGTGAAATTGGTTTGGCTTGTGTATGATAAGAAGTGATGTTATAATTAGTTTACTTGATTAATTAAGCTATGTGAGATAATAAATACAATCAAATAATGGATACAAAGTTAATTTTAATCCAAAATAAAAATTTGGTGTCTTTTCAAATGAATACAAAGTAATTAAGAAGCACCTAGATGTGATATGATGATGTAAGTACTAATCCTAGGATGCATTTTTTTCACTTTTTAGAAATGCAAAGAAGGAATAAAACTTGCTTTGGAAAAGAAGAATTGAAACTAAGATTTTCAATGAAAAAATGAAAGAGAGAAAAATTTTGAGAAATGAAATTTACAAAAGTTTCACTAATGAACCTAAATGTCCTAAACAATTATGAACCCAAGAAAATATCTAGGGTCCTACTGGGTGTGCCAAAATATTTCTATGAATTTTTCCTCATTTCTTAATTTTTGGAAGAAAGAAACTAGTGATAAGGGTGTGGTAGAAATACCTGGTTGAAAGTGCATGTGTGATCTAGTTGAATGTTGAGAATTCCTCTCTATCTAGGAAGGAATAACTTGCAGATAAGAAATAACTAAATAATACTTGTTAGTTAGACAAGTATTAGGGTCGATTGTCTAGTGTGAGCTAGATCCTAGAATTGAGAGCTTCCTAGGAGGCTATAAATCTACCCGATTTAAACATTTTAATATTTATAAATGATAAATATACTTGCATTAAATAACAACAAATAACTAAAATTAAATAAAATAATTCTTGCTTAAAAGATGACTAAATAAAGAAATAGTTGTTCAATGCTAATGTTAATCTTGGTCAAGTCAAAGTTGTGATTTCGGCTTGGTAATGTGACAAGGGATAAGAAAAGAAGGTTTGGTTGGGGTTGGTAGATGGTTAAGATGGTAAATAGTAAAGTTAAATGATTAAGATGGTCAAGAAGGTAAAGCGGTAAGTGTTCAAAGGGGTAAATGGTAATGGGTGAAGAGGTCAAGAGGTCAAGATGGTAAAGAGGTAAAGGGGTAAATGGTTAAAAGGGTAAAAAGGAAAATAGATAGACGGTTAAGATGGTAAGAAGTTAAAGGGGTAAATGCTCAAGAGATTAAAGAAAAGAAGAGGTTAAAAGGTAAAGGTTTAGAGGTCAAGAAAAGAAGAAGGCTAAGGGGTGAAAATGAAATTATGAAATTGACACAATTTACCTCATGGTTGATGATGGCTTACAATTTTGGTAGATTTTGAATACTTGATCTCCTCTCCTCCAAGATGTATGAAAAAAAATTCCAACCAAAATGGATGAAAGGGGAGGTCACATTTATGAAATTTCAAGCTAAGAAACATGACAAAGGGTGGAATATTAGAAACATGGTGATACTTTCCAAGTGGGTTCATAAGTGGGTTAAGGGAATAAGGGTGGTGGGATTCCCACTTCATAAAGTGTGCCTTCTACTTTGCTAATGTGCCTCCCACTTTGCCAATGTGTCCAAAACAAGTGGAGATAATGCCCAAAGATCCAAATGAGTCCAAAAGACTTTCCACCACCCTTTTATATCTTTTGCTAAGCATTTAAGAAGGTGACCCATGAAATTTGGTGCAATTTTTTCCATGGGTAGGTAAATGAGTCAAGGGATAAGGGTGGTGGGATTCACACTTTGATAATGGGTCTCCCACTTGGTTAGTGTGTCTCCCACCTTATTAGTGGGTCCAAAATGGGTGGAGATAATGCCCATTTGTCCTTGAGAAAGTACCCAAAAAGTGGTAACTCCATTTTGGACACCACTTTGATACATGAGGAGAAAAGATGGTGTTGAATGATGGCCCCTTAAGGATAAATTAGCCATACTTTGAAAGGCAGCCCTTGTGATGCTTAATGATGTTATTAAGCACCGTTGACAAGGGTCCCAAGTGGGGTATGATGTCCCACTTCATTCCACCTCACTTATAATCCATGTCACTTGTCATATCACTACTAAGTCAGCTTGCCATGTCACCTTGAATAGTAACATGTCATGTAATAATGAATACTGATAGTGAATAGTAATAGTGAATAGTACTTTTGAATAGTGACTTGGAATAATGTTTCATAATAGTGACTTGGTTAGGTCATGAGACGTTTTGTTAAGGGTCAAATAAGTTTAGGTGGTCTCTAGGGTGGGACCAAGGCATTCAAATATCTAGAACTACTTGCGCATAGTTTTCTAGTGTCTACATTTAGTCCAAAATAGTTTTCAGTCCAGCCAAAACTAGTTGGTTCCTGCACTAGTCAATGATGATTGTTAATCTTTTCAGTGTTATTTCCTCTCTTGGTTAAGTACTTTTGTACTTCTTGGTGATCTATACCTTATTATTTCTTGTTTATACCAAGGGAGATGTGGACCTCCTAATGTGTCTGAGTTGGGTTCCACACTAATGAAAAGTAGGATTACCTTAATCTGAACTTTATGAGGAAAATATAAATGGTATACATATTATAATATATTCATTACTATAGAAAATATATTAAACATAAAAAATGAATGTTTCAATTTATATATGTAAAATATATACAAATGTTTCTAGAATATTGACATGTGAAGAATTTAGTGTATAAGTATTGATAATATGCTAGAAAGATGCTGAAATAGTGAGAGTAGAATATAATACATAAGATAAGTATCAAGAATATGCAAGAATATTAGTAGTTGTAAGTAATTATATTTATAATGAATATATTTAAAATAAATATTTACTTCTCCTCTATCATACATGACACATTGGAACTTGTTGCTATGAGATTCATTTTAAAGGAACATATCAAGTCATAATCATACATTAATTCATTTTATTTCACCATTATGCATGCCATTTTTAAATAGGAGTTCATTTACTAATTGAAAAATATGATTAAACATATAAATAATCCTTTCATAAATGAGAAACATTTTTTATTTTCTTTAAGATCATTGATTTAGGGAACTATGTTGAAAATTTCTAAAAATAAATTTCCATGTGTGGTTCGAGGCAAATGAAAGAGTGTTCAAAATTTTTGAGAAATGTTATCATTGGTAGGAAGGGGATTCATTGGACATATGGATGAACGAGTGGTTTTAAATATATTTATTATCTTGGAAAAGAATAATAAAATTCCATAGATTAGTCATTCTACTTCAATGGCACAAATAGCCATAACTAAGGGTGAGGTTTTTATGTTTCCCAAGTCCAATAAACTTGTTCTGTAGATTTATGTTATTCTTCAATACAAATTAAGAATCTAATAAAATTTGTAAAAAAAATAACAATAATAATATATATAATGATATATTATTGGTTACATAGCTAATAATTTGAACACTAAGTGAAAATGGAAGAAAAATTAATAACTTGTCGAGGAATAATGATGTATATAAATAATAAGAATGCATCAATTGAGATATCAACCCAACAATCACTTATACAAAATTAAATCTTGTTCAATGATGAACATGATTTTTTTTTAATTGAAAATCACACTTATATTTAAAAATAAAATATAATACAATTCTTATTATATAAAAAAAATTGTAGACAAGAAAATAAGACTCCATCATATCAATGTCACATTGAATCAAGCCCAAAGAAAAGATTCAAACCAG
This sequence comes from Torreya grandis, assembly GCA_037957365.1. NCBI lineage: Eukaryota > Viridiplantae > Streptophyta > Pinopsida > Cupressales > Taxaceae > Torreya > Torreya grandis. Next base: position 1,685,192 of record JARHVA010002597.1, on the reverse strand, counting down.
AGCATCAAAATAGATATACAAAATTTAAGTTATAAATGTTGATCAATAAAAAAGGATACATAATAGAAAACATAACCTAATGTCATTAAACAATAATAGAAGTCATAAGAGGTGGATTGGGGTGACTATTTGGATTACCCCCAAGCCATTAGTTCCTAGAGGATTTGTAGTATCAAGAATGAGATCCAACCCATCGTTCTTATATTTTTATTTAGTCTCTTCTTTCATCCAAGAGGGGGAGATAACAAAATCTAAGTGAGGAAATTTAACTTGGGGAGGATCCCATCAATCTCATTATTACTATTCCTAAGCCAATAATGATTTTTACCTCCATGGTGAGGTTATGACCACTGGTAGTGAGGAGGCACACTACGGTTGATTCTCATATATGAATACAAAAATATTTGGTGTTCAACCTAAGAGGGTGATTAATGGTGTTGGATATATAAAGGCTCGTGATTGATATCACATGGAACACTCTCCTAGTGATCGAGGATGATTTGGAGGTGCACCACTTCCAATTAGACTTTATCTGCATAAAATTGAAACTAGATAAAAGCATTGAAAATGAGAGTAACTATTTTATTCATGCAAAAAAAAAACCATGACTTCATTATTAAAAATAGAAAAAAATCTAGTTTTTTGTATATGAAAAAGAATATCAACACAAAAAATATGCCAAAAATTGTTGTATCTTTCAAATAACATGGTTGAGTCCTTAATAAGAACCATTTTATAGGTAAAGAATTATAGAAGAAAGGGATGAGAAAGGTTATGAATCCATTTCTAGGATGATTGAGCATGAAGGAAAACCTAGAATAAATTATTCAAATTCTTATCCTAAAGGAAAGAAAATAAAAATATATATAAGATGCCTAGGTGCTTAATCCAACCGCCAATTAGTAAACCTTGTTAAAGAATGCATTGAATGAAATGCATTTATTTTTTATCAATGTGGGATTTAAAATAATTGTAAAACCTTCAAGCCCAATTTACATCTATATACATTAACTTACATTGGTGTTTAGAAGGTTTTAACTCTAGATATGTTGAAGAGACACAATTTGATATCCAATCTATGGCTTATATCTACAGAAAAGAGTGGTCGTAGGCCAGTCCCAATATCACCACAAAGGGAATCTAGTAGAAACACTAATTTTGTGTAGGCACTCATCAAGTATGGAGTTTTTAATTTCTTTTATCACTTCTTTATCCTTAGATTTAAGTTTTTTCTTGAGTCTCCACATATCCCACATTAGCCATTCTCTATATTTTTACATAAAATATCCCTAATGGTCTTGATTCCTTTTCAAAGGGCATGTGCCCTTTAATCTAAGGAACCATAGAAAAAAAACATTATAAAAATTTAGTATGGGTGAAATACTAAATATAATAGGAATTAACTATTAGACCAATATTAAATCCATCCTTATCCTAGATGAGGCTAGGTTTGAGAATCTCCCAAAAATTCCATATGCTTTTAATTATAAATATGCCTTCTACCTATAGGCACATGCGGAAGGATAAGACTCTATAAATCAAGACATTTCCAAGCCTTTCATCCAAGATGGGTTCCTTGGCCAATACAATGTTTTAGAATAACATTCCATGCTTCATTCACTTCAAGTCTTATAATGATGCATTTCATACTTAGAGTGTACCTTTGAATCTTAATATCAATGAAACCAATGCCCCTATCTTATTTTTGTCTACAATAATTATTCTAGGAGACCATGTGTCCTTATGCATTGTCCAAAATGAGGTTCTTTAACTATCTTTATAATTTAGTATAATCATCCTTAGAAGGAGTCTAACAAGCATACTAATAGAAGTGAGTAGTAACAAATATTTTGGAACACACTTAAAAAATTCCTACCAAGTAGAAAGGTTTGGTGATCTAGTAGGATATATTTTTCTCAACCCATTGTATAACATAAGATCAAAACTCATTAAGAGAGGACCTAAAGGAAAATTGAATACTAAAAAATATACATTGACATTTATATCCTTCCATCCAAGGAGGTTTGTGGGAAATGATTACCTATAGAACTAAATATTTTTACAATTGATATAAGAGCTTGATGCAAAACAAAAAAATGTCAAGAAATTCCATGGATATTAATAGTGGCCTCTTCCTCTATAAGGGTACTAAAAAAATCATCTATAAAGTGCACATTAATGAGTTGTTTGTCACACTAGGGGAGAGAAATTCCTTTCACCAAGCCTCTAGATGAGTATTTTCCCAAGAGATAATTGAAACCTTCAATAACCAACACATATAATGAGGGAGCCAATGGATAATATTATCTTATAAACCTAATAAACCTCAATTTAAGGGATTGAAAATAATTAATGGTAATGTAAGCTCTAACAAACTAAAACATGTTAAAAGTATGAATAAAATAAGGGCTGAAATAACATGTTAATGTGCACTTAATTTCATCATACGATTTTTTAGAGTCTATTTTCAAAAACATGTACTTTTTACTAGAAACAGTGTCCCATTCCAAATCTTTTTAGATACAAATTACATTGTTGAAAATAATTTTGTTCTAGATGAAACAATTATTTCACTTCTAATAATGAGTGGAAGAAGGTTTCTCAACCTTGGAGAAAGGGACTAGGCAATGATTTTTTAAGAAACATTCAAAAGGGTTATTAGCCTCTAATTCAAAATAAAATTAAGATCTCAAGACTTTGCTATGAACTTGATGTTTCCCTGATCAATCATGGTTCCCAAAGAATTTAGAAAACAAATTCAAAATAGACGTTGTGAATATTAGGACCCACAATGTCCCATAGTAATCAATAATAATTAATAGGGGAAATATTCATTCCTAGAAGCTTTATCAAAGGCCATCTACATGGACACATCCTTGAGATCATTCAAAGAAATAGGTATATCATAGATAACTCTCTTGGATTTAGATAATTTGGAATGAATAACTTGAAGACATTATAAAAAAACTACTTTATGGATTAGAGAGGCAAGTTGGATAGTAAAACCCCCCAGTAATGCTAAAGAAGGGCTTGCAAAATGTTCAGGAGTTTGGTAAGGATAATATTAGTATATTGAATGTATTTAATTATATTTACAATTTATTTAGAGAAGATAATGGGAATTAAATATTTGGTAACCCTATCCCCTATTCTCAACCAATGCATTTGAGATTACAGTCAGACTCCCCTAGCCTTGTATGCTTCATCAATATTAAGCTTGTTTCTCTAATGCATATTTTGATTTTGAATAACTACATTGAAAGTAACATGATTAAGTTCATATGAAATTATATGAAATTAATGCTATGATGCTTCATGAACATATTAAAATATAGTTTTTGCCTCTCATATAAATGTAAAAAGGTATTAGTTCACTTAATATAATTTGACCACCAATCAATCCTTAGTATCTCTCATTGGTCTGGGAACCAAGTTCCATATCCCACTGATATGGCCAAGGGTTTACTCATGCTTAAGATGAAATGTGTTGAGTTAAAATTGAGACTTCATGATTTTGGTTTAAGGATAACTCCATTCAATGAAGAAGTGAATGGGATAGTGGTCTAAGATAATGACATCATTAATAATCAAAACAAGACAATCCTAAAAGCTATAGAAGTAAAACATATATTGTACCATAATCAAGGGCCAATATAATATTTTACCAACTCTATCTTGACCATGCCTAAGATTAGATAAATTAAACAAGTAAGAAGCAACATTTTTATCTTATGGTGATTTGAATCAGAGAGACCAAGCTTATTATGCATGTAGAAAAAATCATATTGTTCCCTTAGGCACTAACACATGTGGATATGATCTTCTTCATCTTCCTTGGATTTCACCATGTCGAAATCCTCATATATCATTAAGTGAGAATCATTGAGAGAGTTTGTAAACTAGCTCCAAAGTTGGTCTCTTTCAATGACATCATTAGAGGCATACAAGTTGGCCAACCAAAAATTCTATCATCAAAATCAAATAAGGTCCATACCACCCAATTGGTGGGGTCATATCCCAATGACACAATATTATATTATAAATAAGGAGTGAGAAATGTGATCAATCCTCCACACCTAGGCTCATGATTATAAATTTGACACATAACACTTATATAAATCATACCAACATCATATTGATGAAGAAAACTAGATATTTTAAGTTCTTGAAAATACAACACATTCATATTAAATAATTTTTTATAACTACCCCGATTGTGTATCTATGAGCCAATTTATTAAGGCCACAAACATTGCATGAATAAAATATCATGGAAAAACATCAAGGTGCATGCCATTTCCATCTTAAAATTATTTTATGGCTGAAAACTTTTTAGATAAGACAATATTTCACTAATTTCCTTTAAAAGAATCACTTATCTTGAAAGGTCAACATTTTTATTGAGTAAATTAATCATATTTTGAATAAGACAGACTGAGATAACATTTGAAAATGGTTTTATGGTTTAAAGAGACCACATTATCCTAAATCGATTGGTTTGAGAACCAATAACAAATATAGGTATTGGGAAAATTGACATATATCACATGCTATGAAAAACGTTTTTTACCAATTTGTATGTCAATGGTTTCCATCAACTCCTTGGCGATGTTGATCTCACTACAAAAATATTTTTACACTAAAGCCACATAAAACATGGGTTGATCATGGAAAATAAATGAAAACAAACATTATAATAATAGACATAATTGGGCTCATAATGAAAACACTATCATTTGATTTTTATTTGTAACTTCTAATATTCATTTCACCCCTCATTTAACTAAATTTAGTACACAACCATTATTATTAAACACTATACAAGTTCCTAACTTTATTTTACACACTTAACAGAAAAAGTATATTCTAAATCCAACATTTGGGTTGATATCTTCCATGTTTATATGTATAACATAAGATACCCCTCTATTTCCTCAATGGTACTCTTTCTATCACTGACAAATCCATTTTCTAGAAGGGGATGAGAGTGAGTATGAGTAGGAGGAATGATAATGTCCATATTTTTGAGATTAGATAACTAAGAACAAAAATTTTATAAGAATTATACAATGCTAGAGGGTTTAGAGAAAGAATATAATCCTTAAACAAATCCCATGAATATATTATCAGTAAATATTTGATGATTGGCTTACCCAACTAATAAATATATGGTTAGGAAAAATTATCAACACTTTATAACTAGACATATATTATAATTACCAACTTTTCCTTATACAAGACATTGAAGAATCTTTGTTTTAATGTTATTTACCACATGGGAAACTAGGAAGTTAGTTATAGTTTTTTTTCACAATGATTTATACACCCCATTTTTTGTGGATCAATATATTTTCTCTTCATCATAGTGATTTCATATTTCTACACCCCATTTATGGTGGAATATTAGTGTGTGGACCTTGACAATTACACCTTTTCAAAAATGATCTAAATTCTATATACATATTATTTATAATGATTTTATTTGAATTAAAAATGAAATAAAATAAAGCAAAAATATATTTAATTCTAATTTAGAATACAATATCTACAAAATATGAATGTGAAATACTTTAATTTACGAAGTTATAAATGAGATATAAATAGTAAATTGACACACAAATAAGCAAATATAACTCAAAATGATTTTATTTTTATTCTATGGACTAAATGTGGATAGAAATTGGGTGAAAATTGTGACATCTAAAAATATAATTTAAAACTATGTTGGCACATGACAAGACTAAGAGGATATGGCTTCACTACGTCCATGTCTAGTTGATTATGTGATTTATTTTGTGATTTGGGTATATAGAATAGTCTGTGGGGTTTTTTGATTGATTATAAGAGCCAATATTATGCATAGAATAATTTTAATAATGAAACCCTAATTAATTAATATAAACTAATTAAAATATATAATATAATGGAGGGAATTAGGCAAGGGGAATAGCCAATGTATCCTAAAAAAACTCTACATAGTCTAAGTGCTGCCTACATAGCCCTAAATGGCATTAGGATGATGTAATTATCCCTCCTAGAGTAAGTGTGAATCTTGATACTTTTTATATGATTAGAAATATATAGATTTATTTGAAATCTTGAAAATGAATGTCCTTGACCTATATTAAAATGACTTCAGACTTGGCCTATTACTTACTCTAAGTGTTGCCTACATAACCCAAAATGGCATTAGGATGGTGTCATTATCCCTCCTAGAGTAAATGCGAATCTTGTTATTTTATATATGATTAGAACTAGATCGATTTATTTGAAATATTTAAAATGAATGTCCTTAACCTATAGTAAAATGACTTTTGACTTGGCCTATGACTTTTATAGAAAAATGAAATTGGAAAGAATATTTATCTTTTACTTAATATCAGTAGAACAAGTGATTTATATAAGATATATAGATAGGACATGATGTGTTTAAATAAAAGATTATCTAAAATATTTTTGATATCTAGATTTTATAAAATCATGAGAGGGGTAAATTAAAATGTCTCCAATTTGAAAATTTACCATTTGAGAATGGGGAAAAGACCACTTTGTGGCTTTATCTTCCTACCATGGTCTTGTCTGAGAAGGACAAAGGCTATTGGAATATGGTTAAAAAGAGTGTATAAATAGGATAGGGATTCCTAAATAATGTTTTTCATGTTCACAAGTAATTTTTTATAATAATGAAATATCCCATGGATATTTAAAGTTAATGGAATGATGAATAGGCCAAAAAAAGTAAGGGTGTATATATTAAACATTGTCTACCACTTAATGATAAAATATTTCCTTGTGTGTTTCATTGGTGGTGGATTTTTAAGTATTTTCCCATTTATAAATTATTGTTTTGTGGTGATTTTATCATGGTCAGATTGATGTAAGATAAAAAGGGTTTCTACTTCATCATTCATGTAAGGGTTAAATAGAGACTTAGTTTTACATAATAGATAATAAAATAAATAGTTATTTAACCCAAAATATTACCTATAAAATTCTTCACCACACCATGGTTCAATTGGTCAAGCTTAGTTAGAGGTCAAAATATGTTACAAAGTGGTTTGATAGAGCCTTTATAGATAAACATAATATATTTTCCATATACCAATGCTTTGACATGATGTTTAGTTAGGTTTCGAAGGAAATATTTTCTAATTGACTTTCCATCAAATTCTACATTATCATATAATTAAATCTTTTAAATATGGTTTAAAGGAACTAGTTATATAAATACTTTGCATTTTCAATGTGATCATATTATGTTTATCTATAGGATTTTTAATCTAGGTCCTCTCCTTGAAGGGATCATGGATAGATTGATAAATTAAAACCTATAATTATTTGCATTGCCAACTTTTTGAAGACATTTATTAATAAAATAACACTCTAAAAACATAACTAATGATGCCACTCTTAAGGACTTCAAGAGGGTTTATCAAAACATAGATATTTCCCCATATTATTAAACCCTTTACATTTAATATTTTTTTATTAGTCACAACATAAAATTATTCTATGCGTATCAAGCATATGGATCCCATTAAGTAAATGTTTGAATTATTACCTCAAATATGATGATAGAGTCTCTAAAGAGTTATTCCATTACATGAAGGATTGTCACTCGTTTACACATATCCACTATTTTAAAGGAGGTAAGGACTCATGTCACTTGTCTAGTGTAGATAATAAAATAAA
>JARHVA010002597.1:1582500-1670000 GCA_037957365.1 Torreya grandis | reverse complement strand
GCTAAATTTGGCAATTTTATGGGTGTACCCCTCTCAATTACACATGGTGACTTAGAAGTCCTACTTCATCAATGAATATCTTGAGTTTCAGACCTCCAATTAAAGAGATTTTTTTTTTTTTTTTTTGATATTTTTTGCACTCTTTGTGGTGGCACAAAAAATTTATGCATGTGATTAGTGGTTATTTAACAATTGCTCCTTTTTCACAAGAATTACGATTGTGTCATCCATTTAGGACCTTTTGAGACACTGTTTGGGCTCATATGAAACTCAGTTTTAGTGCATTTTTTTGAAAGTTCATGATTTTTTATGTAATTCATAGTGGTGCTCTCAAATCATATCATTGTATTTGAAAATTTTATCTTACACATCATCATATTTTTTGGTAATTGTAACACATTATACTCAACACCACTTAGATATTATTTACAAATAGAATTTGTAACCACACTACTTATAAAGTAACAAAATAATTTTTGATTGGGAAAGAGTTTTTCATTTAGTGAATGTGATTGGGGGGGCGTGGGGTGGTTATGTTGGTGTATTGTGTGCATTTCTTGTATACACAATTAAGTGCTTGCATTTCTTTTACCATGGGTAATCCAAATTTTTCTTTGTTAACTTTAGATAACTATAACACATGGAATTAAAATTCATGGAGTGCACTAATGGGAAAAGGCTACACCCAGAATATAGAGGGAACATTTCCAAAACCCATCGATCTTACTAAAAAGAATGCATGGTTGATTGAACACACAAAGACACATGGTTACTTGTGCATGTTCATTTCAATTTATATTATGTTTCATATTGATCAATGTGAAACCCCTAAGTAGGAATAGGATATACATAATAAATTATAAGGTCAAATAGATGAGGTTAGGGGATATCAAGTTGATATTGAAATCTCTAATCTTAATCCATATTTTTTTGACAACATATATGAATATGTAACTAAGGTGAATGAAATCTTCACACAACTCAAAGAATGTGGACTTGACAAAAATGATGCCAAATTAATTTCCAATATGTTTGGTGTTGGGTGAATATTTTGTCAATCAGCTAACTGATGAGTAAAATAGGTCTCTTCAACCACAACATAGGGAAATTAGTCAGCCAGATGTGCAAGTTTACTACATCAAAAGGGGACAAATCTCTCCTCTCATCAAGGGGAGGTTCCCTATAGATATGCAGGAGCTATATATATATATATATATATATATATATATATATAGAAAATAACACTCAAGGGTAAGATAAACCATCTATATCTCTTTTTTTAGAGATGATATTCATAAATCAAAGGATAAATCCTAATGAAATGATAGAAGACACTCCTCTTATTTCAAAAGTGTTGTTCAGCAGACAAAATGAATCTTTCAGGTGATGATAAGTAATTGTAACAAGACACAGTAACACAACAAAATGAAATGAGGCACAAAGTCTCCACCTCAACTGCCAAAGAGTGAAATACGAAAGACAATAAGGGCACAAATTTGCCCCAAGGTCTTTTACACAAAAATAGTATACGAAAGATAATGAGGGCACAAAGTCATCCCAAGATCCTTTGCATAGGAATAGAAAAATAGACAAATTAAAGACAATTGTGGCAGCACAAAGTCTCTCCACAACTGGCTTCATGAAACCTTCCTGATCACTTTCACTAATTCTGCTTATTTAATCAAATGGACAAAAAATGTATTAAGGAAATGGACATAAGAACAATTTCCCCAACAACCAAGCTATTCCAGCACAAAGTCTCAAAAGTCACTTGTTTTCTTATTCAAATGACAAAATATGATCAACAATCTGAGCTCAAAGTCTCAGTAATGCCTTTCAATTTGGGCAAAGTTTCATTTTTGATTATAGACTGAGATATTTAAAACAATAAGAGAGAGTCCAATATATAGTGTTCTAAGAAAGATTTGGGCACTTTATTTCACATAAATTTTTTTTACGTTGTATTCAGTGCCTTTAATGTATTTTAAATTTTGTCCATGGGCTCTGCTAGAATCGAGCATCAATCTTTAATATGGGACAATTGATGTATTTCTTGATGTGTGTGTAACTGTTTACTTTACTTGATGCAAAAAAATGGGCCATGCCATTAAATGTTCATGCTCTTCCAATGTCCACTTGGTGGGCTACTTTACCTTTTAGAAACATATCTTATGTGTAGATATTTCCGATCTTTCTCCATTATTCCCCTTTTCCTTGTTGTATTTCATCCTTATCTGTGTGATCTGAGCTCTTGGGATATCTCTCTTAGTCTTTATGGCTCCTTACACTCTTCCATCAGTGGTTTTTCCCTTTGGTGTTTTGGCCTTTTACATTCAGGTCCGTGTTCCAGCTTTCAAAGATCAATGGTTATTTCATTTCCATGAATTTGATGTCTTTAGGCCCATCATCATTAGGAAACCAACAGCTAGTTTGTTACCCTAATTTTGACATTTTCGGGCCCTTCATCATTAAGAAACCAATGGCTAGTTTATTTCCCTAAATTTGATAGCTGTGGGGATGTCACCAGATGTCTAGATCTCAACTGTTAGTTCACAGCACTCAAATTTGATGTCTGCAGGCCCATAAATCTCCTTGGCAATTCCTTCGATATTCTTATTTTGTCCTTCTCAGAGGGGACCTACCCTTCAGGGTCTTGAGAAATGGTTCACTTTGGTTGGTGATAGACCCCCGTAAGGGTTCTTGCCCTTCAAGCGGTCTTCAGATGGTCTTCAAACTTTTTTTTTTGGCAAGCTTTATCCTTTAGGCTTTTCCTTCAGACAAAAGTCCAAATAAATTCCTTCAGACAAAAGTTCGAAGGAATTTTTCCTTTCCTTCCTTCGTTTTATCTTTCCATCGGGCCTTTGTTCTTTAGACAAAAGTTTGAAGAAATCCCTTTAGACTTTTTGTTTGAAGGAATTGTTCCTTTAAAACTTTGCTGTAGGAACTTTTCTAAAGGAATTCCCTTGCTCGCTTGGCTTTTGAATCGGTCTACTTTCTCCACGCCTGCCCTCTACAAGGGCTATTTGAGCTCCAAAGTCACCTTTTAGATTTTTTCAATGGTCCACTTTGGTTTCCAAGTGCCCTCCATAAGGGCACTTATCCTTTAGGCTCTTGGAAGACCCCTATGAACTTCTCAATTGAAAAAATGACTAAGTGTTGAACCTATTTCTTTCCTATAGAGTCCATAGAAACCAACCTATAGAGTCTATAGAAATGAGTTCATAGATCTGGGGGAGTCTGTAGAAGTGAGAAACCATCCTGTAGAGTCTATAGTTTTGAGGTCTTGAGAGTCCATAGATTTGAGTCTACTTACAGAGTCTATAGAAACCAAGTCCTTAGTTTTCTCTAACTTTGAAAGAGTCTGTAGAAATCTAGTTGGTGGAGTCTATAGAAACCATCTATGAAGTCCGTAGTTCCACCCTGCAGAGTTCATAGAAATCAGTTAATAAAATTGGGGGAGTTTATATAGTTGAGCCCATAGAATTGGTAGAGTCCATAGAAATGGGCCTGCAGAGTCCATAAAAATGGGCTTATAGAGTTTGTAGTTTTCTGAAAAGCTTGAAAAATGGAGAATTTGAATGCACAGAACAATTTTTGGGAAGGGAAGAGATAATTTTGGCCTATGGGGCCAAAATAGATCAAATGTTGTCCAAAAAATGACTGATACTTTTTGGGGAAAATAGCTGGCTCTAGTTAGGGAACTTCCTTAAGTTAAAAACTTGGAACAGCTGAGGGGAGTAGAAACCAGAATCTCTAGTGCCTTGAAGTGTGCCATTGGGCTATGGAGTCATGCTACCCAAAAAGAAAGGCTCAAAAAAATGAAAACAAAAAGCATAAAATAGAACTAAAGACTATAAAAATATACATATTTATAGGTGAACTTATCTGATACTTCAAGAACTAAAGTGATTCAGACACTACCCATTGTGAGACAATGAAGATGGCGTTCCATCCTGATAAACCAGCAGGAAACCATTTTATCCCTAGAATCGGTGATGAGTGAATGGAACTCTCCACTAGGAGTCATATTTTATATGCACTCTTTTTGGTTCTTTCTTCTTTCCCCATGGTAAGACATGGTCTTCAATATAAAAACCATAAATCCTTGCTCTCTTGGCAAAGATTTCCTTTTGCTAGCTTTGGAGCGTAGTAGTATGGCCCACTGCCATAGCTTACTATTATGCTAGTTCAATCTAGCGCATGTTTTGATTGTCAGCATCAAATTCTTGAAAAATCATTAGTTCAACATCTCCTTTGGCATGAAGGAGTTTGATATCTTCATCTGAGCAGCCTGCAATCTGGTCAACAAAGATTTACATTTAGCTGTGTTGTTGGTGTTGCTGAACTGTAACTTATATGAAGGAAAAATATCTCCTTGAAGAGATATTAACATAGTCCCAACTCTAGCATGGGTAGAAGAATTACTGTCATCAGATACTAGGATCCAAACATCATCAGAAACTTAACTTCTATTAGATTTCTCTTCATTAAAAGTAGAAGATGCTTTTTCATCTATATTACACCCTACCAATTCTTTTGATGTCTTGTTTGAATCAATTTTCAGATTGTGAACTATAAGTCTTTCATCTGTAGAAGCATGAAAATCCTCTATGGATAAGAAGTAATTATCCCTACTTGAAGACTCAAACAAAATTTGAGCTTCAAGCACTGATGTCTATGTGACAACATATTTTGCCTCATTTTCAGGGAGCAATCTCTTCATTATGCCTTTAACAGGGATCCTTGCCTTAGACAGGTCCATGCTTAGTTCTCCTCCTACATCCTTGGAAAAATTTCATCTAAGCAGAATGGCATAGGATGCTGGGACGTCAGCCACCAGAACTGTCATCTTGATTCTTTGGTCTGGGAATGCCGCAAATGCAAATTGGGTGTCCTTGATTTGTCCCAATATAGGTACTTATTTATTCTCCATGGAGAAGCATCTCACAAAGGTTTTGGTTAGTGCGAGTCCAAGAGATTTTTCCACCTTGGCAGGCATGATGTTGTCAGATGCACTTGAGTCTATGATGTAATTACTCAGTTTGTGACCATTTATTAATAGGGAAACATAGAAAGGATCTATTTTTCTAGGGGCAGTAGGAGGAGTAATGACAAGATTGTTTGGGATGGGCATGTTCTTTGGGGAATCATGAGTTACTTTCTTAGCATCTTGTCCTAAAAGGACAGCTTTATTTTTCACACACTAAACTAACCTATCCAACTGATTGGGATTGGATTGCAAGAATTCAAATTTAGACATTTGAATTTTGGTCTTCTTGACATGGTTGATTATGTCAAATGACTGAAATAGATTAGGAATAGAAGAAGGGAGTTCATCTTTCTATTTTTTAGGAGTGGTACTGGTCTGTGGAATTGAAGTTGAAGATGGAGGAATGCTTGATGTACTTACCTTTTCTATAATCACTAGATCCTTTGGATGAAAAGGGAGAGTGGTTCCCTACTTAACAACTGAAATTATTGGTTGAGGTCACTCCTCTTTTCTTTCTTTTTTAGCTTGCTAGGCTGACTGATTCTTGGATCAGGTGAACACAGCATATGATCCCTCATCTGCTTTACCTTCACTTCTAGGTTCATCTTGATAATTTAGGAAACTAATGTTAGAGTTGCTAGCTGATTCTTCTTGGTCCTCTATGAAGAGATTAACATTATTTTCTTGATCAAACTCAAGTTGGAAAGAGAAATCATGTTCAGTTTCTAGATATCCAACTACTGAGTTGGTTAGAGGTGCTTCAAGGGTAAGGTTCTTTTATGGAGGAGGAAGATGATTTGGTTGCCCTTGATTCCTAACAACATTACCTTGATATGACTAGTTCTGAAATGTCCTCCTTAGCATATCCTAGTTAGGATGAGTAGACATACCTTGGGCCATTTGCATTTTCAAGGCTAGCAGTTCATTTGCCAGCTTTTGAACCATTGAATCAGTGGTACTTGTAGGTGAGTATTCAGAAGATGAAGAAGATTTACCTATTTTTGGGTCTCTCCTTATCTTTCCTAGCAAGAGAAGGTCATCTTCTACCTTAGTAGCCAAATTCTGAGCTGCAACAAGGTCTATTTGGCCAGCATGTCTCAGGAGAAAACTCACTTTAGGTAGCTATGAGTTGATGAAGAAGCACTTGAGATTCTCAGGTGTAGGCTGAGCAATGATAGGAATCCAATTTTTGAGCTTGTCAAACTTAGAAATGAAATCCCTCATAAGCTCATGAGGTTCTTTCTTCATCTGTGTGAGCTAGGCCAGTAGGGCATGTGCATCTTTTACACGCTTGAATTTGGCTTCAAACTTGGCTTTGAGGGTGTTTCAATCAGTCACTGATCTAGCCTATAGATGGTATAACTAGTCTGTAATAACACCTTATAGTGTTTCTATGAAAACCCTGACTACCACATCCTCAAATTCCACTCGTATTATGCCACATGATATGCTAAAGGATGTAATGTGTTCGTTAGGATAAACCTTCCCAACACAGAGAATTTGGGGAAATTTTTCCTTGAACTGTGTGGTAGCTCAAGTAGAGGTGGAGTTAAATTGAGTGGGCCAAAAGAGTTACCCCAAGGACCTTAAACTACCATTATATGACTATGGAAAGGTGGGATAACAAATCTCAGAGGGGTAAGCATTGACAAAGCTTTATTAATAGTGGAAATGGATGCTTTTCTTGATAATGGAGACTTGAATTTAGTAGGAGGAAAGCTTCTGGTTGGTTGGAGGTGAGATGGTGAAGGAAACATATCAGAATTACTTTTATGTACCAACTTGAATATAGGGTCAAAAATACCTTTAGCCCTTTGGCTTCGCATATACCATGGATCTGCCAAATTGTAGGACAAAAATGAGAAAGAACTGGCTTTGCTTTAGCTTGAAGCTTGAGGCTTCAAACTGCACATTTTATCTAAAGGGATCTGGTTTGTAAACTAGAATATATAATAGGAATGGATAAAGATTTTAAGGCTATAATGATAATGGGTAAGAAGTGGAATGGAGTCACTAGAATATATAATGGATAAGGGTATAAAGATAATGGGTAAGACACATGTGATGTTTCAATCTGAAGCTTGAGGCTTTAAATTGCACAAAATTACTATGTTCCCTAGCGGAGTTGCCAAAAAATGTTGGGTGAATATTTTGTCGATCAGCTAACTGATGAGAAAAATAGGTTTCTTCAAACATAACAAATGGAAATTGGTTAGCTAGATGTCCATGTTTACTACATCAAAAGAGGACAAATCTCTCCTCTCATCAAGGGGAGGTTCCCTGTAGATATGCAGGAGCTATATACTATATATATAAACAAAAAATAACACTCGAGGGTAGGATATACCATCCATCTCTCTTTTTTTAGAGATGATGTTCACAAATCAAAGGATAAATCCTAATGAAATGATAGAAGACACTCCTCTTCTTTCAGAAGTGCTATTTAGCAGACAAAAGGAATCTTTTGGGTGATGATAAGTAACTGTAACAGGGTGCAGTAACTCAACATAATGAAATGAGGAACAAAGTCTCCACCTCAACTGCCAAAGAGTGAAATATGAAAGATAATGAGGGCACAAAGTCGTCCTAGGGTATTTTACATAGAAATAGAATATGAAGGATAATGAGGGCACAAAGTCCTCCCAAGATCCTTTACATAGGAATAGAAAAATAGACAAACTAAAGATAATTGTGGCATCACAAAGTCTCTCCACAACCGGCTTCAAGACACCTTCTTGATCACTTTCACTAATTCTACTTATTTAATCAAATAGACAAAAAATGTATTAAGGAAATAAACATAAGAACAATTTCCCCAACAGCCAAGCTATTCCAGCACAAAGTCTTAAAAGTTGTTTATTTTCTTATTTAAACAATGAAATATGATCAACAATCTAAGATTAAAGTCTCAGTAATGCCTTTCAATTTGGGTAGAGTTTTGTTTTTTATTACAAATCAAGATATCTAAAATAATAAGAGAGAGTCCAATATATAGTGTTCCAAGAAAGACTTGGGTGCTTTGTTTCAAAAAAAATATGCTATGATGCATTCAATGACTTTAATTTATTTTAAATTTTGTCCATGGGCTATGTTGGAATCGAGCATCGGTCTTTAATATGGGCTGCTTGATGTATTTCTTGATGTGCACGCAACTGTTTGCTTTACTCAATGCAAAAAAATGGGCCACGCCATTGAATGTTTGTGCTCTTCCAATGTCCACCTAGTGGGCTATTTTACTTTCTAGAAACATATCTTATGTGTAGATATTTCTGATCTTTCTCCATCATTCCCCCTTTCCTTTCTGTATTTCATCCTTATCTATGCGATCTGAGCTCTCAGGCTATCTCTTTTGGTCTTGCTAGCTCCTTACACTCTTCCATCAGTGGTTTTTCCCTTTGGAATTTTGGCCTTTTACATTTGGGTCCATGTTCCAACTTTCAAAGTTGACAGCTATTTCATTTTCATGAATTTGACGTCTTCGGGCCTATCATCGTTAGGAAACCAATGGCTAGTTTGTTACCCTGATTTGATGTCTTCGGGCCCGTCATCATTAGGAAATAAATGGGTAGTTTGTTGCCCTAAATTTGAAGGCTACAAGGACATCACCAGATTTCTAGATCTCAATGGCTATTTCATGGTGCTCAAATTTGATGTCTATGGGCCCATCAATCTCCTCGACAATTCCTTCAACATTCTTATTTTGTCCTTCCTAGAGGGGACCTTCCCTTCAGGGTCTTGAGAAACGGTTTGCTTTGGTCAGTGAGAGCCCCCTGTAAGGATTCCTGCCCTTCAAGCGGTCTTCAGTTGGCCTTCAGGCTTCTTTCTTTGGTGGGCTTTATCCTTCAGGATTTTCCTTTGGACAAAATTTTGAAGAAATTCCTTCAAACAAAAGTCTGAAGGAATTGTTCCTTTCCTTCATTCTTTCTTTCCACTGGGCCTTTATTTCTTCGACAGACTTTTGCTTTCCATCGGGCTTATTTCCTTCGAACAAAAGTCTGAAGGAATTCTTTCAGACTTTTTGTCTGAAGGAATTGTTTGTTTACAAATTTTCTATGGGAATTTTTTTGAAGGAATTCCCTTGCTCGATTGGCCTTTGAATCAGTCCACTTGCTCCCTACCTTCCCTCTGCAAGGGCTATTTGAGCTTGAAAGTCATCTTTCATGTTTTTGTAATGGTCCACTTTGGTTTCCAAGTGCCTTCCACAAGGGCACTTGTCCTTTGGGCTCTTGGAAGACCCCTTAGAACTTCTCGATTGAAAAAATGACTGTGTTAAACTTGTTTCTTTCCTATAGAGTCCATAGAAACCAACCTATAGAGTCTATAGAAATGAGTTCATAGATCTGGGGGAGTCCATAGAAGTGAGAAACTGGCCTGTAGAGTCTATAGTTTTGAGGTCTTGAGAGTTTATAGATTTGAGTCTACTTGTAGAGTCTGTAGAAACCAAGTCCGTAGTTTTCTCTAACTTTAAAAGAGTCCATAGAAATCTAGCTGACAGAGTCTGTAGAAACCATCTGTGAAGTCTGTAGTTCCACCCTGTAGAGTTCATAGAAATGATTTCATAGAACTAGGGGAGTTCATAGATTTGAGTCCGTAGAACTGGCAGAGTTTGTAGAAATGGGCCTACAGAGTCCATAGAAATGGGCCTGTAGAGTCCGTAGTTTTTTGAAAAGCTTGAAAAATGGAGAATTTGAATGCACAAAACAATTTTTGGGAAGGGAAGAGATAATTTTGCCTTGTGGGGCCAAAATAGTTCAAAATAGTTTAAATGTTGTCCAAAAAATGACTGATACTTTTGGGGGACAACACTTGGTAAACTTCTTATTTAATATTGTTGGTTGAATATTTTATCGATCAACATACTGATAAACAAAATAGGTCTAATCAGCCAAAGTAGGAAGATTAGTCATCCAAATGTGTAGATTTACCACATCAGAAGGGGACTGATCTCTCCTCTCATCAAGGGGAGGTTCCCAATAGGTATGCTATATATATATATATATATATATATATATATGTATGTATAAACAAAAATAATACTCAGGGTAGGACAAACCATCCATCTCTCTTTCTTCAAAGATGATGCATGAAAATCAAAGGAAAACTCAAGGGAAATGATAGACAACACTCTTCTTCTTTCAGAAGTACTATTTAGCAAACCACAAGAATACTACTAGTAGTAAATGCAAAATGTAGCAAAGGATGTAATAACCAGAAAATCGAGATGCAGCACAAATTCTCCACCTGGATTGCTCAAGAGTAAGATACGAAAGACAATGAGGGCACAAATTCATCCCAAGGTCCTTTACATAGAAATGAAAAGAAAACACACTAAAGATAATTATGGGGGCACAAATTCTCTCCACACTTGACTCTTCAGGACACCTTCCTGACTATTGTCACTAATTCTACTTGTTGAATTAAAGGAACATAAGATATATTAAGGAAAAAGACATAAGAACAGTTTCCCCAACAACAAAGATATCACAACACAAAGTCTAAAAAATCACTTGCTTTCTTATTCCAATAACAAAATATGACCAACAAACTGAGCTCAAAGTCTCAGAAGTGCCTTTCAATTTAGGCAGAGTTTCCTTCTGATTGTCAAAAAGAGATCCATTTACAATAGAAGAGTCTCCCTTATATAGCCTCTTCAAGAAGGACTCGGGAACAGTAACACATCATGTTGCATTGAAATCTGTCAAGAAGATAGGTTGGAACTTAGGAGCGTTTACCTATTTGGTTTTATCAATGCAGAGAAATAAGTCATGCTATAGAAAGTTTACAACTTTCAATGTCCACCTGGTGATCTAATCTTACCTTCATCATTCCTTCTTTTCTAGTTAATTGAATCGAGTCTATAGATTCAAAAGATCAACATCTATTTTATGAGCTTTGAAATTGATGTTTGTGCCCTCATCACTATATTTTCAATGGCTAGTTCGTTGCCTTAAATTTGATATCTTCAAGCGCATCACTCCTTGGTCCTTCTTCAGCTTTTCTATTTGGCACTTTCCCAGAAAGAATCTACCCTTTTGGGCCTTAAGAAATGATCTAATTTGGGTCAAGAAGAGCCCCCCACAAGGGTATTTTCCCTTTGGGTGATCTTTGAATAGCCTTCGGGCTTCTTATTTTACATCTTCTCAAAGGGAAGGTGACTCTTCAATTTGGCAGCTGAGAGTCCCCTGCAAGGGCACTTGCCCTTCAGGGTCCTTTGGTGGCCTTTGCCTTAGAAGTCTCTCATGGCATTTTCATTAGTGAACTGTCTCTTAGGTTGTCTCTGGGGGCATTTTCTAGTGGACAAATTGTCTGCGAACAATTTCTCATAGATAAAAAGTCCACGGATAATTTCCCTGGGCTTTATTTGTGCGTATTATTCCTGCAGACAAATTGTCTGCAGAAATTTCCCACAGACAAAAAATCAGTAGAATTTCCATTTTGTTCTGTTTGCCTTTGAGAACTTCCTTCAGGTTTTCTTCTAGCAGTTGGTTCTTGAATTCTTTCAAACTTTTTGTCTGAAGGATGCCTTAGACTTTTTCAAATGCCTTAAACAAAAATCTGAAAGAATTTACCTTTGTAGCCTTCTTTGAAAATGACCCCTTCCAAGGGTATTTTTGTCAACCAAGTGCCCTCCACAAGGGCACTTATCCTTTGGGAAGCTCTCTTGAACTTTTACATTTGAACCACTCCTTTGAACTGTCACAGTGAACTGCTTGGTTGAACTAAGCCATTGAACCGTTTGATTGAACCAAACATTGAACCAAAGCATTGAACCACTTGGTTGAACCACTTCATTGAATGAAGGATTTAAAACAAAATAGTTCAAGCTGATGGTTTAAGCTGATGGTTCATTTGATTGAAATGAAGTGATGAACCAATTATTGAACCAAAACACATTGAACCAACTGTTGAAACAAGGTTTGGTTTAACTATTCAAATGAAGCCTTGAACTGACTGAAGAACCATTTGATTGAACCGAAGGATGAACCAAAGCGTTGAACCTTTTGAACTTTTAACTCATTTAACCTTTAAACCAAAGTGGTTCAATGGTTCAACAGTTCAAGCCTTCTTTGTTTAGATGCTTGCCAATGGAGATTTTTTATTGAACCAAGGCACTGAACCAATCTTGAAAATGACCAAGTGTTAGAAACTGATTCTTTTGGTCGAACCCACCTATAGAACCTGTGAAGCCTATTGAACTTGTAGAAATGAACCTACTTACAGAGTCCATAGAAATCAAGTCTGTTGAGTCCATATATTTTCTCTTCCTGCAGAGTCCATAGATTCAAGCCTACAGAGTCCATAGATTTAAGCCTACAGAGTCTGTAGATTTAAGCCTGTAGAGTCCATAGATTTAAGCCTGTAGAGTCTGTAGATTTTTGAGAAGCTTCAAAAATGAGGAATTTGAATGCCCAGAACAAATTTGAAAAGGGAAGAAACAATTTTGGTCTATAGGACCAAAATAGTTCATATTTTGTCCCAAAAATGAGTGATATTTTTGGGGGACAAAAACTGGCTCTAGCTAGAGAACTTCTATCAATTGTAAAAATAATTGAAAGAAGTAGAATCCAGAATCTCCAGTGTCTTCATGTGTACCATTGGGTTATAGATTCATGCTAACCAGAAATGGAAGGCATCAAAAATGAAAACAAACAAAACAAAATAGAATAAAAAAATGTATAAATACACATATATACAGATGCAATGATTTGATACTTTAAGAGTTGAAGTGTTTCAGATGCTACCCATTGTGAGGTAGAGAAAAGAGTGTGCCATCTTGATATTTTAGTAGAAATCTATTTTTACCAATGTTTTGATGAATTATAAATGGGCCTCTCTAAAGGGAGTAAAACTTTCCATGCATCTCCTTTGGTTCTCTCCTTTTGTCCTACAACAAGACTTGATCTCCAATTTGGAAATCATGATTTTTGGCCTTCTAGTCAAAGAGTTTATTTACTAGACTTTGATGAGCAACAATTTTGTCCACCACCATGGTTCTTTGTTCCTCTGGCTCAGTTAGGCACATGATTCTTTTATCAAAAGAGCTTTCATATGTCTGATCTTCAATTGCCTTTGCCAATTTCAAGGCCAACAATTCTAAGGTGATTGGTATCTCAGCATTGATACTATAAAGAAGTTGAAAAGGAGACATACCAATTGCCCTCTTTGGTGTGATTCTATCTTCCCATAGAGCATCAACAAATTCTTTGTACCATGTCCTTTGATTGTCATCTACTAGCTTCTTGATGATAGTTACCAAGTTCTTATTACTGGATTCAGCTTGTCCATTCCCTTATGGAAAATAATCAAAAGAGTGAGAGAGTATAATTCCATAATGGAAATAGAATTGTCTAATATAATAAGAGGTGAAACAAGCTACATTATCAATAACAATTTTGATTGGAAATCCAAACTTGGAAATGATATTCTCTTTAAGGAAGTTGAATACAACTTCTGAAGTAGCATGCTTAGTTGGGATTGCTTCTACCCACTTGGTGAAATAGTCAGTTGCTATAAGGACATAATCATGTCCAACACTTGAAGATGGGTTTATTGTCCCAATAAAATCAATCCCCTATTGCTGGAAAGGTTCTTCTATGATCATTGGCTTGAGAGGCATAGTAGCTAACTTGGGTCTTCCAACAAGTTGCTGACAGAGTTCACATTTTCTCACCCACTTATGTGCATATTGGAAAAGAGGTGGCCAGTAATACTTGGCTCGTAGAATCTTGTGAGTAGTCAAAGAAGTATAAAAATGTCCTCCATGGGCTAGATTGTGGAAAGATTTCAAAGGCTGGCTTTGTTGCTCTTTGTCTACACAACAAAGGAATACTCCATCTATGCTTCTCTTGTACAAGTTGTTGTCCCAAAAGACAAAATTGGCAGCTTTTAGCTTGATAGTCCTTTTTTCTTTGTAAGACAAATGAGCAGGACATTCACCATAAGCAAAGAAATGAGTGATACATGAATACCACTCGTTGGTAGTGGAGACAAAAAAGACTGTTGGAGTCTCTTCCACTTTAGTTTCTTCATGCTATGTGTCTTCTAGCTTATTATCAACAATTAATTGACATAGGCCTTTACCCCTAACCAGCTTTGTTGACTTGATGTCTAGATCAAACTCTTAGATCTTTGAAATCCAATTACCTCTTTTTGTGCCAAACTCTAGCTGAGTTAATATAGACTTGACTGTAGTGTCAAGAACTAAGGCAGTAATGTGTGAGTTCAAAATATAGAAACAAAAATGTTTGACTGCTTTCACCAACGCATAAGCATGCCTCTCTACATTTGAATACTTCATCTCATAGGTTTTAAGAGGGCAACTCATGAAAGAGATAGGAGATTCCATACCTTCCTTATCGTGTTGAACAAGAATTGCTGAAAGAGTGTGTTCAGATGCATAGTTGTATATTATAAAACTTTTGTTGTAATTTGGATAAACCAAGGTAGGGACGTGAGCAATGGTGGTTTTGATATCCTAAAATATTGACTTGTTTTCTTTAGTCTAGCTGAAGATGGTCTTCCCTTTTATCATGTTCATAATGTGTCTAGTCTTTTAAGTAAATTTGAGGATAAATCTCTGTAAGAAATTCACCTTTCTGAAGAAAGAATGAACAACGTTCTTACTTGTAGGCAAATTAAGTACTTGAATAGAATTGACTCTATCTAAGTCAATCTTTATGCCTTCTTTGCACACAATGTGTCCAAGGAGTTTCCCCTCTATTACTCCAAAAATAGACTTTTTAGGATTTAAGGAAATACCATTCTGGCGACAGCATTCCAACACTTGTTGTAAGTGGCATACATGATCAGATCGATGCTTTGAAAAGATAGTCAAGTCATCAAGGTATACCATTATAAATTTACCAATCTCATCTTTGAAAGCTAGATCCATTGCTCTCTGAATTGTAACACCAACATTTATTAAACCAAAAGGCATTCTTCTATATGCAAATGTACCCCAAGGTGTGGTGAATGCAGTCTTGTGTTGGTCTGATTTACCAACTTCAACTTGATTATATCCTGAGAAGCCATCCAACATTGATAATATCTTTGAACCTGTCACTATTTAAAGCACTTTATCCATAATTGGCAAAGGATAATTATCCTTAAAAGATGCTTGATTTAGATTCTTGAAATCTACACAAATGCAAATTTTGTCATTCTTCTTCTTTACAAGTATTATGTTTGCAATCTATGTGGAATGATGGATTTGGAAAATGATTCTAGCATTTAACATTTTTTGTATCTCAGATAGAATAATACCTAATATTTTTAGATTATACTGTCTAGATTTTTGCTTGTAGGGCATTGAGTCAACCTTGAGAGGAATGTCATGGCGAATTTCATCAGGTCTGAGAGACTTCAAGTCTTTATAAGAATATGCTAAGACATCTATGTATTGATGGAGCAAAGTGGTGAACTTGAATCTTTCTTTAGGGGTACAGTACTTACCAATGTTAACCATCTTGGAATTTTCTTTAGTGGTCAGATTTACTTGATCAAATCCCTGAGAGAAACTTGAGTCTATTTGTTGTTGTTTGATGAATCTATCATGGTTGTCAAACAACTTTTCAAGAGAAACTAGGCCTTTGGGAATTTTGTTTCCTTTTAGCTGTAAGAATTCTTCATTTATATCTGATCTAGATTCAGAGACTGATTCATACTTTTGAGATTCACTGCCTTCAAAACATAGTTGTTCAAAATTGTCTTTTCATTCCAAGAAGGCAATGATTTGATGGTCATCATTGAATACTTTCCAATGATCAGCATTGTCAGGAACACTTGGTCTATAGACTAGCTCAATAGTATACCTATCTTCTTTGAAATTTGAATGAGGAACTAAGAGAGTTCCTGAAATAACAAGTGCATCAGCTCTGTCATTAGACTCTCTGGGTATGGCAGAAATGTTGAAAGCATCAAAGCTTTCAATTTGGTCCCAAACCAAGTTATGGTAGTGGCGTAATCTTTCATTTTTGGTTTGGTATAAGTTACTCACTTGATAAAACACTAATTCAACATCCCATTTGGCATGAAGAAACTTGATGCCTTTGTCTTGAGCAGCCTTCATGCCAAGAAACAAAGATTCATATTCAGATGTATTATTAGTATTGCTAAACTATAACTTGTAAGATGAAGGAAACACATCTTCTTAAGGAGATATCGACACAATCTCAGCTCCTAAACTGGTAGAGGAATAACTACCATCAAATTCCAAAGTCCATATCTCATCAGATATTAATTTTTTTTAGACTTTCCTTCATCAAAAATGGAGGATCCTTCTTGGTTTGTATTGCAACCTACTAGTTTTTCTGCTATTCTAGTTGAACTAATTTCTAAGTTGACACTTTCAAGAATTATATCATGTGTTTCATGCACTTCATCTGTAGATAGAAAATAGTTACCCATACCTAAAGATTCAAAAAGACTTTGAGCTTCAGGGGCTGATGTCTGGGTGACCACATATTTTGCTTCCTTTTCAGAGAGCAACCTCTTCATTATGCCTTAGATAGGGATCCTTTCCTCAGATAGATCCATGCTTAGTTCTCCTCCCATGTCTTTTTAGAAATTTCATCCAATCAAGATGCCATAAGATGCTAGGATGTTAGTCACCAAGATAGTCATCTTGATTCTCTTGTCTAGAAAGGCTGCAAATGCAAATTAGGTGTCTTTAATTTGCCCCAGCAATGGTACTTGCTTGTTCTCCATGGAAAAACATCTCCCAAATGTCTTGGTCAATGTGAGACCAAGAGATTTAGCTACTTTAGTAGGCATGACATTATCAGATGCATCTAAGTCTATAATACAGTTACTCAGCTTATGGCCATTAATTAACAAGGAAACATAGAAAGGTTCTATTTTTCTAAGAATAGCTGGGGGAGTAATGACCAGATTATTTGGAATAGGCGTATTCTTTGGAGAATCAAGAGTTACCTTTTTAGCCTTTTGTCCTGCAGGCACGGTTTGGTTCTTGACATATTGGATCAACTTATCCAATTGATCAGGATTAAACTAAAAATATTCAAACTCAGACATTTGTATGTTTGTCTTTTTAACATGATCGATTTTGTCAAATAGCTGAATTGAGTTAGGTACAAAGAAAGGTACTTCAAATTTTTGAGTTTTAGGAGGGATGGGAGGTGGGCTAGTTTGCAAATTTAAAGTAGAAGGAGAAGGCAAAATTGATGTATTTGCCTTTTGGGTGATTATCGAATCCTTTGATTGAAAAGGCAGAGTGGTTCCACGCTGAGCAATTGTAACTGCTGGCTGTAGTTGATCTTCTGTCTTCTCTTTATCAGCTTGCTAGACTGCTTGGTTTTTGGACCTATTAAATACTGCATATGATCCATCAAAAGCTTCCCTTTGCTTTCGAGTTCATCTTGGTAGTTCAAGAAACTAACGTGGGAGTCGCCAGCTGATTCTTCTTGATTGTCTTCAAGGAGATCAATGTCATTTTCTTGATTCAATTCAGGCTGGAAAGAAAACTCTGATTCTACTTCAAGATATCCCATTGCTGAATTGGTTGGAGGAGCTTCTAGGGCAAGTTTCCCTTGTGGGGGAGGAAGGCAATTCTATTGCCCTTGATTCCTGACAGCATTGCCCTGATATGACTGATTTGGGAATGTCCTTCTATATGAAGGATCAAAAGACATTCCTTGAGCCATTTTATTTTTGAGAGCAAGCAACTCATTTTCCAAATTTTGCACCATTGGATCTATGGTGCTTGTAGATGAATATTCAAAAGATGATGAAGCTCTATTTCTATTTGGATCTCTACTTATCTTCCCTGCTAAGATGAGATCATATTCTACCTCAGTGGCCAAATGTTGAGCTGTATCAAGATCTATTTGACTAGCACGTCTCAAGAGAAAACTTACTTTAGGTAACTGAGAATTAATGAAGAAACATTTGAGATTCTCAACTGTAGGTTGAGCTATTATAGGGATTCTATTTCTTAGTTTGCCAAATTTGGCTATGAAGTCTCTCATAGGCTCATAAGGCTTTTTCTTCATCTATGTAAGTTGAACCAAAAGTGCATGTGCATCTTCTGCAAGTTTGAATCTGGATTTAAACTTATCTTTGAGAGTATTCCAATCAGTCACTGACTGAGCCTATAGATGATAAAACCAATTTGTAGCAGCACTTTGTAGTGTCTCCATAAAAAGCTTGACTGCTACATCTTTAAATTCTACTCTAATTACTCCACAAGCTATGTTGAAGGCTGCAATGTGTTCATCAGGATGAACTTTCCCATCACCATAGAATTTGGGGAAATTCTTCCTTGAACTGCATGGAACCTCATGTAGAGGTGGAGTAAGATTGATAGGACCAAAAGCATTACCCCAAGGGCCTTGAACTACCATTATAGGATTATGAAAAAGAGGGATAAAAAATCTTAGAGGGGTAACTATTGGCAAAGCTTTATCAACAATAGAAGTAGATACTTTGTCTGGCAATGGAAATTTGACTTTAGTAGGAGGAAAGCTCTTGGTTTGTTGGAGACGAGATGATGAAGGAAACATATCAAAATAACTTTGTTGTACCAACTCAAATACAGGGTCAATGATACCTTTAGCCCTTTGGCTTCGTGTATACCTTGAATCTGCTAGATTGTGAAACAAAAATGGAAAATAATTGACCTTGCTTCAGTTTGAAGCTTAAAGATTTAAACTGTGCATTCTTTCCTGATTAGTGTGGAAGTGAATGGATAATGGATTTTATATCCCCAGTGGAGTCACCAAAAACTGTTGGTTGAATATTTTGTTGATCAACATACTGATAAAGAAAATAGGTCTGATCAGCCAAAGTAGGAAGATTAGTCATCCAAAGGTGTATATTTACCACATCAAAAGGGGACTAATCTCTCCTCTCATCAAGGGGAGGTTCCCTATATATATATATATATATATATATATATATATAAACAAAAAATACTCAGGGGTAGGACAAACCATCCATCTCTCTTTCTTCAGAGATGATGTGTGCAAATCAAAGGAAAAACTCAAAGGAAATGAAAAACAACACTCCTCTTCTTTCAAAAGTAATATTCATCAAACCACAAGAATACTCTTGGTAGTAAATACAAAATGTAGCAAAAGATGTAATAACTAACGAATTGAGATGCATCACAAAGTATCCACCTAGATTTCTCAAGAGTAAGATACGAAAGACAATGAGGGTACAAAGTCATCCCAAGGTCCTTTACACAGAAATGAAAAGAAAACACACTAAAGGCAATTATGAGGGCACAAAGTCTCTCCACAGTTGACTCTTTAGGACACCTTCCTGACTGTTGTCAGTAATTTTGCTTGTGGAATTAAAGGAACAAAAGATATATTAAAGAAAAAGACATAAGAATAGTTCCCCAACAACAAAGATATCACAGCACAAAGTCTAAAAAATAATTTGATTTCTTATTCCAATAATAAAATATGATCAACAAATTGAGCTCAAAGTCTCAGCAGTGCCTTTCAATTTGGGCAGAGTTTCATTTTGATTGTCAAAAAGAGATCCATTTACAATAGAAGAGAGTCCCTTATATAGCCTCTTCAAGAAGGACTCAAGAATAGTAACACATCATGTTTCATTGAAATCTATTAAGAAGACAGGTTGGAACTTAGGAGCATTTACCCATTTTATTTTATCAATGCAGAGAAAAAAGTCACACTATTGAAAGTTTGCAACTTTCAATGTCCACCTGGCGATCTGATCTTACCTTCAACATTCCTTCTTTTCTAGTTTATTGAATTAGGTCTGTAGATTCAAAGGATCAATGACTATTTTATGAGCTTTGAAAATAATGTTCGCACCTGTCACTATGTTTTCAACGGCTAATTCACTGCCTTGAATTTGATGTCTTTGGGCGTGTCACTCCTTAGTCCTTCTTCAGCTTTTCTATTTGGCACTTTCCTAGAAAGTATCTGCCCTTTTGAGCCTTAAGAAATGATCCACTTTGGGTCAGAAAGAGTCCCCCACAAGGGTATCTTCCCTTTAGGTGGTCTTTGAATAGCCTTCGGGATTCTTATTTTACATCTTCTTGAAGGGAAGGTGACTCTTCAATTTGGCAGCCGAGAGTCCCCCGCAAGGGCACCTACCCTTCAGAATCCTTTGGTGGCCTTCACCTTAGAAGTCTCTCGTAGCCTTTTTATTAGTGGACTATCTCTCAGGCTATCTCTGGGGGCATCTTTCTGTGGATAAATTGTCTGTAGACAATTTCTCGTGAACAAAAAGTCTACAGATAATTTCACTGGGATTTCTCTGCGAGTATTATTCCCATGAACAAATTATCTATGGAAATTTCCCATGGACAAAAAGTCCATAAAATTTCCATTTTGTTTCATTTTCCTTTGAGAATTTCCTTTAGGTTTTCTTCTCGCAGTCAGTTCTTGAATTCTTTCAGACTTTTTGTCTGGAGGAATTCCTTCAGACAAAAATATGAAAGAATTATGCCTTAGACTTTTTCAAATGCCTTAAACAAAAATTTGAAAGAATTTACCTTTGTGGCCTTCTTTGAAAATAACCCTTCTAAAGGGTATTTTTGTAGACCAAGTGCCCTCCATAAGGGCACTTTTCCTTCGGGAAGATCTCTTGAACTTTTACATTTGAACCGCTCCTTTGAACCGTCACAGTAAACTGCTTGGTTGAACTAAGCCGTTGAACCATTTGATTCAACCAAATGTTGAACCAAAGCATTGAACCACTTGGTTGAACCAAGGCTTTGAACCAAAATGGTTCAAGC
This sequence comes from Torreya grandis, assembly GCA_037957365.1. Lineage (NCBI taxonomy): Eukaryota > Viridiplantae > Streptophyta > Pinopsida > Cupressales > Taxaceae > Torreya > Torreya grandis. The sequence continues at coordinate 1,649,274 of JARHVA010002597.1, read as the reverse complement.
TGATGGTTCATTTGATTGAACCAAAGCGATGAACCAACCGTTGAACCAAAACATGTTGAACCAACCGTTGAACCAAGGTTTGGTTTAACATTTCAAACGAAGCTTTGAATCAACTGACGAACCATTTGATTAAACCAAAGGATGAACCAAAGCATTGAACCTTTTGAACTTTGAACTCGTTGAACCTTTGAACCAAAGTGGTTCAATGGTTCAATGGTTCAAGCCTTCATCGTTTAGATGCTTGCCGATGGAGATTTTTGATTGAACCAAGGCACTAAACCAATCTTGAAAATGACCAAGTTTTAGAAACTGATTCTTCTGGTCCAACCCAGTTGCAGAACCTATGAAGCCCATTGAACTTCTAGAAATGAACCTGCTTGTAGAGTCCGTAGAAATCAAGTCTATTGAGTCTATAGATTTTCTCTTCTTGCAGAGTCTATAGATTCAAGCCTACAGAGTCCATCAATTTAAGCCTGTAGATTCCATAGATTTAAGCCTGCAGAGTTTGTAACTTTCTGAGAAGCTTGAAAAATGAGGAATTTGAATGCCCAGGACAAATTTTGAAAAGGGAAGAAACAATTTTGGTTTGTAGGACCAAAATAGTTCAAATGTTGTCCCAAAAATGAGTGATATTTTTGGGGGACAACAAATATGATACATTTCTATTTAGATTTCATACTCATTGGCTGATAATGGGTCAAGCCTATGTTATGCCCACATTTGAGTTATTTACTTAAATAAAAATGCTCAATCAAACCAAGTTTCTCGCTATGTGTCTTCTCAATCCATCTATGTTATAATCCTTGATAGCAGGACTACCTCAACATTCAAAAAGTTTTAAGTAGTATAAACAACCAATGCCCAAGCCAAGAAAAGCACCTACATAATATTCACATACTGTAGTAATATCATCAAAATTCTATAAGAAGCAAAATGATTTTTAGAAGAAGGGACAACCAACTTGTTTATACTACAAAAAACTTGGTCATGATAATCATCAGTGTCATGCCAAAGAAATTGATGAATTGAAGCATTTTCTAAATAAGAATAACATCAATTTTTCATCATCTTATACAAAAGAGTCCTCTCATTATAGTTCTTCACAATTAAAGAAAGGGAAAGGCCAAACAATTATCATAGTAGTTAAATATTCTCAACAATAGATACTTGACTCATGGGCCACACATCATATGGGTTCTATCAGGAATAGTTTTATCCATTGGAACCTTATTCATTACCTCACATTCTCATAGAGGATGACAAACTGGTATAATTTAATAGAAAAGGATTAATTTTAATACATGAAGGAAACTTTTTAGATGTTTTTTATGTTTTAGATTTATGTGCCAACATTCTTTCACTATACCAAATCACACATATTAGGAATGGAAATCAAGATGAGTTTTCCCTAATTTAGTATAAATTTATGATCTCAAGGATGGTTCCTTATTTTCAATGGGAAACATTGATCATTAGTCTCAACTATATGCATACTCACATTTTGTGCCTCATTCTCCTTTTACTATTTTACTCACTCATATAAATTAAATGAGTGAACTATAGAAGATCTATTTGTCTATATCAATGACTACTACCTTCAGTATCTCATCTCAAGGGATATGGTATAAGGACCCCCTCCCATCCAATTTTATACTAGCATATGTTTAGACTATACAATCGGTAAGCATCCAAAGGAGAAGTTTGATAAAGGGCCATCTTAGAGGGATTCAAAAGTATTTGAATTAGTTCAAATTAATATTATGGGTCCATTACATATTTAATCTTTAATGAAAACCCATTATATCCTCACTTTCATTGATGACTATTCATGGTTTACTTGGGTCTACTTCATTCATCAGAAGAGTGAATTCTTTTATTAGTTTTAATTATTAAGGGTCATGATGAAAAAGAGTCTAAAATTTCTATCAAAATTCTCCACAATGATAATGGTTGAGAATATGTGAATCATCACCTTTAACAATTATGCACACTCAAAGGCATCCACCTTCAATATTTCATTGTCTACATACCCTAACAGAATGACATTGTTGAATGGAAGAATTGTATCTTAAAGGAAATGAAAACTTGTATGATACATGTTCACTCTCATGGTACATAGTTTTGTGTTGAAGATATTAATTATGGCACTCACATTCAGAACCACATTCCTCATAAAGCCTTGAAATGTGTGACTTGTTTTGAAAATTGGTCTGGTTGAAAACCTATCATAAGACATTTTTGAGTCTTTGTCTCCCCTCCATTGGCCCAAATCCCTTCAAAAAAATGCAAGGCTCTAAAATATCAAATTTGACATTTAATTTTTGTTGGATATCTTGATGGTTTCAAGGTATATCAGCTCTTGGATCCATAGATAAAAGATCTTTTTATCTATAAAAGTGTTAAGTTTTAGGAGACAATTTCTCCCTTGGGCTCTAATATTCCATCTCCTGCATCCAGAATAGAATCAAATGATGGTTACTCATATGATGCATCTTTACCTCCACAAAGGCCATATTAAAAATCTACTATAACCCCATATTCATCATCACCTTGGTGGGTTTGATAGACTCTTTAATCAATAGGTACCTTTTGTTGGGATCCTCCAGACACTTACAAGAATCAGTCATGACATTGCCACCTTCCACATGTATACATTGCACTTAATTATGATCCATAATAGTTTTTTTGAAAAATCTAATCATTATGAGTGGGACTCAATAATGGAGTAATAGTATAGTTATTTGGATGAGGAACAACACTTGGGATTTAGTACCCCTTCATAAGGAAATGGAAATGGTTCATTGTAAGTGGATCTATTGAACCAAATATGTAGAAAATGGAACTGTTGATAAGTTTAAAGCACATATTGTTCCTAAATTTTTTTCAAAAGTTCCCCACATTGACTACACTAATAAATTTGATCCTATTTCTAAGATGAACTCCATTCACTTGACTCTTTTATATTGTTGCAACTCATGGTTGGAATATACATCAGATGGATGTGAAGAGTGCATTTACTCATGAGAATATTTGGGAAGAAATCCAAATGGACTAACCACAAGGGTTCATTGAGGACTCTTCTTTGGTATTTCACTTGTGGAAGTCTCTTTATGGTCTCAAATAAGCCCCTCAGGATTGGTATGCCAAAATGGACTTATTTCATCTCTTGATTAGATTCTCATGTTGACTCTTTGATCTTAATGTCTACATTTTAAGACCAAATGAATTCCATTTAGTGTTGTTCCTCTACATTCACTAATTAATATTTATTGGGAGTTAGTCATCCATCATTGATAGAGTCAAAATATCTTCAAATGAGTGCTTTGCTATGGCTGACTTAGACTTTTTGCACTACTTTATCACTATTTCTCATCCCAAGTATGTTCTTGATCTTATAGATCGCTTAAATATGGATTATTATAAGCCTTCACCGAATCCCTTCCTATCTGGAGTTAAGATTAATGCAAAGTGATCCACTCCACTAGTTGATGCCACTTTGTATTGTCAACTTGTTGGAAGTCTCATCTATTTGACGCAAAATCACCCTAAAAATTATTTTGAAGTTATAATGGTCTCTTTATTTATGTAGGATCCACATGAAATTAATTATAAAACATCCAAACACATCTTACATGACACCCAGTGCACTCCTGAACATGTGATACATTATGTAGTAGGGATTAGTCTAGACTTTTTCAAATAAACATAGTCTAATTTGGATGGAAATTATGAGGATCATAAGTACACATTGTGTTACAAATTTCACCTTGGTTAAGGCCCTATGAGATGTAAAAGTAAGAAGCAATAGGCTATTGATATATTTTCGATTGATGTTTAGTATCAAGAGGCTTTTAATGCCACTACTGAGTCTATTTTCCTATAGAATATTTTGACTAAGTTCAAAATCTCTATTCCATGACCATTTTTCATCCTATGTGATAATTAGAGTAATATTTTGATCACAAATAAATTGATTCATCATCAGAGGACCAAAAAAATTGATATCCATATTAACTATGTTAGGGATCTAATTCAAGAGTAGTTCATTGATCTATGCTATTGTCCTATGGTAGATCAAGTTTCACATATATTTTCCAAACATTTCATTTAGAGTAAGTTATATCACTTTTTAACTCTCTTAGGGGTACAATACACTACTTCATCTTCATCATCCTCTCATAGGGGGGGAGTTTTTTCCTAACGGGTTTTCTCCTTCTCTTATGTTTTGAGGGGATCATTTTGTATATGGGTACCTCATTAGGCCTTGTTATTAGGACCCCTTTTTTTTCATGATTGAATAAACTTCTAAGTTACACTTAAGAAGGGGTGTTGGTGTGAATAGTGTAATTCCCTATCTAGTTCCACTATCAAGTGTGAACATAGTTATTTCCCTAACCATTTTCACTGTTTGATTCTATTCACATCTTATTTAGTTATGTTTACTTAAATGTTTTGAATATTTATCTCACCCCACAAGATCATGACACTTGTCAGTATCATGTGAATGGTTGGTGAGAGGTATTTAATATAATTACCCCTATGTAAGATTATTTTGCTGAATTAATAAATACAATTAAAAAATCTATGCATTTGCACTAGCCTTGCACATGAATTTTACATTTTGATAAGAATATAGTTTATTCTTATCATTATTATTCCCTATAATAAGGGTTTCACATAGGACTATTAAATTCTATCCTAATATCACATAGACTAGTTGAATAGTATGAACAAAAATTGAATTGAAAATTATGGTGAAGGAAAATAAGGTGAAAATTTTATGTATTAAATTTAGGGGTCATGTAATGATATAAAAGGATCATTTCTTAAATTAAATTAAAAATAATATAAGTAGAAGATCAACACCTAGAGTAATATAGAGTTGAAGTTGACTGATAAACTCCTTCTTATGGATTATGTACAAACACTCTACAAAAGATTTTACATCCTCAACGAAAAAGAGTATAATGTATAATGCTGCATAGATTAATATGAAAAACTATGTATTTGATTATAAAATGAATAAATAGAGGAATAGGTGGATGCAGGGTATGCTAATGGCTAGAAATTTTAGATTCAAAATGGAATAAACCTATATATTATTAATAAAATGGAATATACATATCGATTATCTTTGAAGGCATAAGAAAAGTAAAATAAGAAATCGTCCTGAAAATATATTGAGTTGAAGAGAGGGTTGTCATCCTAATTAATGTGATGTGGATTTAATATCACAAGGGCGGAGTCATCCTATGAGATTAAGAAACAACAAGATACTAGACAAGGGTTTTATAAATGTCAAAGAGGAAGAGTATTTTAAAGAGGTAGAGGCTATGGTAATGGTCGAGGATGGAAATCACCTTAACGACCTTAAATTTGTTTTAAAATGTATTAAGGGTACAAATAATTTTAGTGTTCCCATTATCATACACAAGAAAGGAATCAAGAAGAGTAGACAAGACTAAATTGGTTGAGATTGAGGTTGAAGAACAAAATTCAAAAGTCTCAATATACTGAGGAGATAATATTATGGTGAGAAGAACAATGACTACTCCAAGGAAAGAATAGGTTTAGGATAAAAGTTATGGTTATTCATGACCACATACACATATTTTCTAAGTAATGTGCACTTGAGGTGGAAATGTATGTAAAGTTATTATTCATGGTGGAAGTTGTGTAAATATTTTTTATAAAGAAATGATAGAAAAATTAGACTAGAATTTTGGAAAGCATCTTGATCCTTAAAATATTTCATGTTTTTAAAATGGAATAAAGTTGTTGTTTTTCTCTAAAAGGTGTTTAATAAAAATTTCCATAGGAAAACATTATCGGGATGAATTATGGTGTGATGGTATATCAATGAATGTATGTTGTGTTTTTTTGGAAAGACCATGTCAATATGATAGGAAAGTAAACCATGATGAAGACATGAGAATTTAATTTTTGTAAGGATGGTTCAAATATATTTATATTACATCTTAAGGAATAATGTCAAGTAGACAACATGCTATCCAAAAAATAATTTATCAAAGAGATGAAGGTGACAAAATTCATTTGTATTAATGGTAAATAAAGAAGTAGTAGAAGATGTGAAAATACTACTAGAGGAAGAAAGATTGATGGAAGAGTATTTTGATACTAAAAATAATGTGTTTTCATGTAATATTATGTAAAATATATATATTCAACATAATATTATTCTAATTATATGATCAACTATACCTAATAGGGTAGCATCTAGAATGAGCCTGATATAACATGAAAAATTGAATAGTCATGGGGTTATAACGGTGAGAAAGGGTGTAGTGAGGGATGAAATGAGATGATGTGAGTTGATGCAGAATTTTTACGGGAAAAATTATTACATTCCACCAACTTTGAAATTTTTTTTACAAAAGGCATAAGAATTATTTTTTAAATTATCAAGGATCAGGTTTGTGATTGAGTATTAAGGGCGTACACCCTTTTAAAAACATAAAAAAAAACCCTTATGATTTTTCCATTGAATTTTCTATTTATAGATCAAACCTATATCTATTTTTACCTTTTCCCTTCAATTTATCTTGTAGATCTATCTGTGTGTTTTGGATTTGCATCCTACCAATGAGATTTGGCATTCATGTTTCTTCCTCAAATATGTTGATTTTTAAATTTTATTTTTTTCCATTTTTATTTATATTTATTTATGGAAGTATGGTTTTTAGTTTAGGTTTGAATTATATTCTCTTGAATTTCCTAAAAAAACATGTATTTCCATTTAAATCTAGATACACAATTAAATGATCAATCTATTGCATGTAGAAAATGTTATAAAAAACCCTTAATAGTTTGATTTTTCACAATAAGAATTTCAATTGTATGAAAAATATAATTCAAAACATCAACAATTAAAAATAACCACCAATGGTTTGTGTCATTTCATAGCTGATAGCACACACATTTCACTTGCTAATATACTAGAGACTATTTTTAATGAATTGGAAAATGTAACTTCACAAATTAATGCAATGTTTAATTGTAGAGAGGCCATTAAATAATCTTATTTTGAAAAATTACCATATGAATATGTTAATAAAAAAATGAAAAAGGAGCTATGTGAACTTTGTTTGTTAAGATTGTAGCCAATCAACATCCACCAACGATTTGCAAACATATTCGTATTCATTTGTGTGTCCACCAAGATATGAAAAATAACTTTTGGGATAGGCGGTGGATGGTTTTTGATGAGCCTCCATGAAATATTAATGAGGTTCCACTATACTTTTTGAGAAAATTGTATCATGAGTTTGTTATGAAAAAAAATTAAAATCTATTTTGACATGAAGGCCTCCCAAGGTAGGGGATGTAGGTGTTAATTTGATAGACCTAGTGCCAAATGAGACCAAAATCATCATAACCAAGATCAGAGAAATAGAAGGATAAGATCACATGCCTCTAGTCCTAAAATTATACATCGTAACATATAGATGGACACCCTTGAGGTAGTTATGGTCTGACACACGCTATGATTGAGCATGGTATGAATACATTGAAGATTTATACTCAACATATATGTGGTTCTAGTGATGTTGGTGGTAGTGGTGTTGGTGGTAGTGATATTGGTGCAAGTGGTAGTGGTGACAATGATTTTGGTGGTGTTGGTATAGGTGGTAGTGTCCCTCCTACTTATGTTACAGTTCTTATGAATCATTACACATCTTATGGGAGGAAGTGTATGGGACATTTTTTTTATGTTGGACATACACAAATTAATTTATGAAGACTAACATGCCATAACCTATGCCATTATAAATACTTCAAAATATCACGAGACTAGCATCCTAGAGCATATGCCACCTATAGATTCTTTAGTAGTGTATGACACTAGCATGCTAGACACTATGCCAAATGTATTATCTTCACCAACTCATCTCAAGATATGTCAGCCTATTACATAGGAGTTATTGACTTCACCATCTATATTTAATACACATTTTTTATTTTAACTATAATTTTTTTATGTTTGTAAAAGAATATTAAGTTAATTTTGTAATATGTGTTTACTTAACCAACTAATTTATTTGATTGAACTTTTATTTTTTGATTTTATAGATGATTGATGATATTTTAGGTAGCTCATCAGGGCTTGAATTTATTGTAGAGGCTAAAATTAGCACCGGTGTACCCTATACTTAGGTTTGTAAAATATAAATTACATATTTATTCATGTATGTTTATTTTCCCTAGAATAAGAAATTATGTTTTAAGATATATATTATAGTCATATATTTTTATCATGTTCATTGGATTCACACATTATTCATTTTTTTGTTTTATAGATGATGAAGGATGTTATTGGTACCCCTCATGGATGACAAGAAGGTTTTCCTCATATTATAGTTACATATGAGAATCCATTATCTCTATAGTAGGTCAAGATTCAAGGATAGAGAGTGGTGAACACATAGTAAAATTATTTTTTAGCTTCAATTAATGATATTCTATGTCATATTTTACATAAATATATGCACATCTAGATCTAACAATATATGTATGCTCCATAGGATTCTCCATCATGGGTATCTATGCAGTCTCATAGCCCTAGCTAACCATTTATATGGAATACAATGAGTCTAGAATCATTTTGAAAAAAAAATGTTATTGAAAAATTTATCATTTTCAATATATAATTTTAATGCATTAATTTTTATATCTCATATGTTATGCATACACAACAATTTTTAGAGTTTGTGGATGAATAAGGGATGACTCACATGCTGAGAGGAGAGTCTATCCTCGTATTAAGGTATGCAATACCCCTGGCTCTACATCTATGCCAACAAAGTGTAATTTATTTAGAGGTAATAAGGAACATGAGATCTTGTTGTTGTACTAGGGGTTTAGATATAGGAACAATTGATTTTGTATGTTGATATTTCCCCCATTATATGCCTATATGGTGTATTTTGTCTATGTACATCTTATAGTTTACATTTTTTATCGATATATGTCCTATTGTTTATGTTGAATTATGACATAAAATTTTACATAGACACATATATACTATTTGACAATAGGATTCCTTTACCTATGCATATTTTTCATTTTGATCATTTAATGTTTACACATATTATTGGTGAATGATCATTATTACTTCATATGGGAATAAAAAAGTCCACATTATTCTCTATGTTAGGTGATTTATCATTATGTATATTTTACATTTACATGTGATATTTACTATTTAATTTTTTAATTTACATTTAATTACATATTAATTTGCAATTGTGATGTGTGTTGACTTGTGATCAATGGTGGTGATGTAAATATTATAAGTTGCACTTGATCATAGTTGCTAGGAGGTCTGGTGATGTAGAAGCATCATCCATCAGGGTGTATATAGTGTATTTTTCATAATAAATAGCTGATAATGGAATCAAGTTGTTTGTAATCACTCAATTAAGGGGGGTTTATATTTTTAATCTAAAATTGATTTCAAATTTTTAATGACGATTCTTTGATGTTCTTGGATAAATTCATAACCTATTAAAGGTGCATGACTATTAGAAAGAATCATTTATGGTCTTGTTTTTTGTAAAATCACAACAATGCATTGTAATGAATGACTTAGCATTGAATTTATTATGTTTAAGGTCTTATGATGTAAATGAAAAATAAATACCTGATGTAATTGGAACATACACTTACATTAGATAATCATCTAGCTATGATCTTTGATTTGAATTTAATTTCTACTTGGCCTAATCCTTTGCATGGATAACAGGTCCTTTAATTCTCCCTTTAACACCCTTTCTCATTCTAAACTTCACTAAGTTCATAAAATTATTGCCCACATATTCATCTTCTCTCTCTACAAGACATATCACCCTTATATCCCTCTGCACTCTCTCCTCTTATGCTTAACTCTACACTCTCAAGATCTTATAGGCATACTCTTAGTCTTTATTCAATTTGACCTATGTCTCTAATTATACACCTCCTTTTTTTTATCATCAAACCTATTATCCATTCTTTCAATCTCATCCTCTTTAGTGAAAATATCATCCTCTCACACACGTAGTGAAATCAATAGCTTCATTCATGTATATACCACATATAATTATGACTCTCTCTTTCAAGTTATGTCAATCTTTACCTTAGTATACATTCTCTCCTTATAATCATCCCCATAATCTCATAATCTACTCGCGTAACTATATTTTCTATTCTTCCTATATGCTTACTTATTCCTTGTCATAGTTTCAAGGACTAAAGATCTCATTCATGGTTAAATGAATCTATACGTCTTTATAGTGCATATAGGGAAATATACATAGTCATTATATCTCTTACATACATCCAATCCAACAACACAATCTTCAAGTTATAACTCTCAACTCAGCTACACCTATCTTCTTGAAACCTCCTTCTATAATAACCCTCAAAACATGTAAACCTCGTAAGTATACATAAGAATCAATGTTTCTGATCAGACAAAAGACATTTTCAAGTAAAACTTATACTTATTCAACTCCATTCCAATTTTTATGATCCAAATATCCATGCAAACTAGCTCACTCAACTCACTCTTTTGCTAATTAAGCCTCTTTAGGTCTAGTATATTGACAAAGTTTGGAAACCAATACAACACGGACTTATACAAGTCCAAAACCTAATTAATATTTAATAAATTAATAATTTTCTTTGGATTCTAATATTTTAATAATTTTAAATGTTTACAACAAAAGATATTCTAGTTATAATTTGGAAACCCTAGGTTAACCTTAGATAGGCTTGTGCAAGGCCGAGAGGCTTGAAAATTAGATAGTTTGTTTTCTAAAACACTTCATCACCTTTGAGACCTGTTTAAGGTCTATTTATCCTTTATCAAATCCCCCAAAGGGTTTTAATCCTTTATTCAACACCAAACATCGATCGAAGACATATTGACAAAGTTTTGTGTTAATACAAGCAGGTTTTGAGACTTCTTGACACCATCCTCCTCTTGAAAAAATTATTTTTTTCCTTATCAATTTACCATTCATACCTATACACCTTACCTTTCATGTTTCAAAAGTTTTCCCTCATTTCTAGATCTGTAAAATTACTAAAATCTCACTTGATAGTTTTCTTTTGATAAGAACAACAAGGTTTTAAAAGATAAATAGTCTTGAAACTCCTATTAATCACTCCTCAAACCTAAAAATAACTTATAACCTTATCCAATAGTATTAATACATCATATTATATCTCTCTTATAAATTTTAGAGCATTTGAAAAGATAAATCACAAGATGAAAGGTCTTTAGAATGACCAAAGGTTTCATGGCAACTTACACGCTGAGAGCACCTAAAAAGGTGGTCTTATTTGAGGTTGGAAACATTTTAAACCATTATTATTTTCCACAAGTTATAAAATAAACCCTTACACCTCTATCCAAAATCTAATAATCTCAACCAATAACAAATGTCTTTAAAATATCAATATTCCAATACTGTAGCAAGTTTATATTATGTTGTCTAGCCTACAAACATTCCAAAAAGGCATCAACCTATAAACTACACACAACACATGAAATTATTAATGTTATATTGTATTATAAACTCTCTTGGTCATTATTAAATTGGTTTATTTGACATAAAAATTCTCAATAATGCTAACTCAACACCCTCTTACAACAATCCAACTCCTCTCTCATGCAATTTCAACCCTTTATATACTAAAATATACAAGTAACTTCATTTTTATTGCCATTATCACATTACATGGTAGTTATAATTGTCATTTATTCTTATCTATTATATTTATCCACTACATGCACATTGAAAAAGACCTTCACACATATTCTTAGACCTACTAAAAACATTACTCCATCATTACACCCCATATTACTCCTTCACACATTACACAAACTTCTATTTTAAATTGCAAATCCTTCATTAGTCCCCCTAGTGATAATAATTGTGTTTGTTTATGATTGTTTAAGGTATTTAAATTATCCCTCTTAATGAATTCATTTCATATTAGGAAATTCAAAGCTTTACCGAGCTTACAGTGCCCAATTTTGGTTAAGATCATCCTCCAACTTTGGTAATAGATTATAGGAAAACCATGAGGTGTAGAGATGAGACATTAACTACCAAATGTGAATGGATGAGTCCTATAATAAAGCCTAATAATATTGTATCTAACTTGATATAGGTGAGATGTGGTAATAAGGTTTATCTCGTAGCTAAATCTCTCAGAATGTACCAAGCGTTGGTCAATGAGGGCAATATATTGTGACTCATTAGCCCTATTGAGAAACCATCTACACAAACACATGTAGATGGGAGTTTTAAGTATATCATAACCATTTTTCAATCTTATTCAGGGCCCAAGAGTGAAGGTTGTAGTTGATTATATGTATCCATTAAGAGAATATCCTTGTCCTTGATGGTGGAAACTAAGAGATATTCAGTCGCACATTCCATGAGAACCGCGAGGGATAGAGATGAACCATCAACTCTCACACATGCATAAATGAGTCTTATAATAAATTAAAATAGGATTTTATCTAACTAAGGATGGGTAAGATTTAAAAATAAGGTTTCTCTCATAGCTAAATCTCTCAAAATGGGCTAAAAGTTGGTTAGTAGCGGCCATATATTGTGACTCGTTAGCCTAATAAAATAACCATAAATGTGGACACATATTGATAAGAATTTTGAGCATAGAATGAATGTTATTAAATATTGGTTAGGCCTTAGGAATAAATGTTTTAGTATATTGAATGCATCTCTTAAGATAATCTCATCCTCCTTGCGTGTGAAAATTAAGTAAACTTCAGTCACACATTGCAATAAAACCATGAGGGATAGATATGAGCCATTAGCTCCCATATATGCATGGATGAGTCCTATAAGAAATATTAATAGGATTTTTTTAAATTGAGATGGGTGAGACATGGAAATAAGGTTTCTCTCACAACCAAATCTCTTACAATTGGCAAAAAGTTAGTGAGTGGGGGTCTTATATTATGACTTATCAACCCAACCGATGAACTATCTCAATGTGGACACATCTAGATGGGAATTTTAAGGATATCATATATGTTATTCAATATTGGATGGGTTTTAAGATTAAAGTTTGAAGTTTATCAGATGTATCTATTAAAAGAATATCCTTGACCTTAAGAGTGCAAATTGAGCAAATTTTGGTCACACATTATTAGGGAACCATAAGGGATAGAGATGAGATGTCACTCCCACACGTGTATAGATAAGTCATATAAAAAATCACCATAGGATTTTATCTAACTCAAGATAGGTAAGATGAAAAAATGATTTTTTTCTCATAGCCAAATCTCTCAGAATAGGCCAAAAGTTGGTATACAAGGCCGTATATTCTAACTTATTAGCCCAGTTGATGAACCATTTATGCAAACATGTCTAGATATGAATTTTAAGGTTATAAAGTTAATTATTTTGTCTTAGTATATCCTTGAGACTTATTTTTTTAGTTTATTGGATGCATCCCTTAAGAGTATATCCTCATCTCTAAGTGTGAAAACTAAGCGTGCTTTGATTACATGTTATAAGAGTACCATGAGAGCTAGATATGAGCCATCATCTCCAACATGTGTATGGATGAGTCCCATAAGAAAATGAAGAAGAATTTTATATAACTCAAAATGGATGAGATCCAAAAATGAGGTTTATCTCAGCCAAATATATTAAAATGTTCTAAAACATGGTCAAGAGGGGCCATTTATCATGAATTGTTAGCACAATCAAAGAATTATCTATGAAAAAATGCTTAGATGGGTGTTTTAAGGTTAGAATGGTTATTTTTCCCTCTCGGTTAGGTTATGAGATTGAAGGTTAAAGTTGATCAGATGCATCCCTTAAGAGAATTTCCTTGTCCTTAATTTTACAAATTGAGTAAACTTTGATTACACTTTTTAGGAGAGCCATGAGGGATAGAGACAAGACATTAGCTCCCACACATACACACAAAAATATTTTAAGGAATCCATGGAGGATTTTATCTAATATAAGTTGAGTGAGATTCTGTAATGAGGTTTATCTTGTAGCCAAATCTCTTAGAATGGGCCAAAAATTGGTTAGTAAGGGTCATATATTGTGACTCATTAGCCCAATCAACCAACTATCTACATAGAAATGTTTAAAAGGGTGTTCTAAGGCTATAATTTTAATTTTATGGTCTCGGTTAGGCCTTGAGAGCAAAGGTTAAAATTGATCGGACACATCCCTTAAGAGAATATCCTCATCTTTGAGTGTACAAACTAAGTAAACTATAATTTCACATTGTACAAGAACCATGAGGGATAGAGACTAGTTGTCAAATCCCACATGTGCACAATAAAGTCATATACTAAATCCCAAGATGATTATCTATAATTCAAACTAGTCGAGAAGTAGTAATAAGGATTCTCTCACAACCAAATTTTTTAGAATGAGTTAAATGTTAATCAATGGGGAAAATATATTATTACTTGTTAACCCAATTGAGAAGCCATCTATGTGAACATGTCTATATGGGAATTTTAAGAATAGGAAGAACATTGTTTTGTCTCGATTTTGCATTAGGAGTTAAGGTTGCAGTTGATTAGATGCATCCCTTAAAACAATCTCCTTGACCTTAAGTGTACAAACTAACCTAACTTTAATCTCACATTGTAGGAGAAAAATGAGTTATAGAGATGACCTGTGACTTCCCACACATACAAATATGAGTCTTATAAGAAATATTGGGAGGAGTTTCTCTTACTCAAGATGGGCAAGATGTGGAAGTGAGGTTTCTCATGCAACCAAATCTCTTATAATGGGCCAAACATTAGTAGGGGTCATATATTATGAATCATTAGCCTAATATATGAATTATCTATATGAACATGTTTATTTGGGTATTTTAAGGAAAAAATAACAATTATTCGGTATTGATCAGGCCTTTGGATTGAAGGTTATAGTTGATCAGATATATCTTTTAAGATATTATCCTCATCCTTGAGTGTGTAAACTAAGCAAACTTTGATACCATATTATAGTTAAATAGTGAGGTATAGATATGCATTGTTAGCTCCCACACATGTAAAAATGAGTAATATAACAAATCCTAAGAGGATTTTATCTAAATCAAGTCATTGAGATGTCGTAATGGGGTCATATATTCTAGTTTGTTAGTGCAACCCACAAACCACTTGTATGGACACATTTGGATAGGCATTTTAAAGATATAAAAACCATTGTATAGTCTTAGTCATGCCCCAAGAGTGAAGGTTTCATTTAATTAGATGCATCCCTTAAAAAAATCTCCTCATCCTGGAGTGTACAAACTTAGTGAAATTCCATCACGTGTTGCAGAAGAACCATGAGGGATAGAAATGAGTTGTTACATCTTACACATCTATGGAAAAAGACTATGAGGAATCCTATGAAGATTTACTCTAATATAATATAGGAAAGACATGAAAATGAGGTTTCTCTCATAACCAAATATCTCAAAATGGGCCAAAAGTTGGCTAGTGAGGGATATATATTCTAATTAATTAACCTAATTAGTGAAACATTTATGCAAACAAGTCTGATGGGAAATTTAAGGTCAAGAAAAAATATTTACAGTGTCAGTTTTTCCCTAGGAGTGAAGGTTGAAGTTGATCAGACACGTCCCTTAAGAGAATCTCTTCATCCATGAGTGTGCAAACTGAGAAAACTTCCATTGCACATTGCAGGAGAACCGTGAGTGATAAAGATGAACTATTAGCTCCTACACTTGCATGGAATGTATTATAATAAATATCATGAGGATTATCTCTAACTCAATATGGGTGAAATGTGGTAAAAAAGTTTCTCTTGAACCCAAATCTCGCAAAATGTGCCAAAAGTTGGTTAGTGGGGCCGTATATTATGACTTATTAGCCAAATCAATGAACCATCTATGCAAACACATCGGAATAAGAATTTTAAGGATAGAATTAATATTATCCATTCTTGGTTGTGCCTTAGGAATGAAGTTTGTATTTGATCAGATGCATCCCTTAAAAGAATCTCCTCCTTAACTATGCAAATTGAGGGAACCTTCATTGTGAAATATAAGATAACCATGAGGATTATAGACAAATTGTTAGCTATTACATATGTAAAAATGACTTTTATAATAAATCCTTTTACTATTCTCTCTAACTTGAGATGGTGAGATGTGGTAATGAGATTTTTCTCATAGCCAAATCTCTCGGAATAGGCCAAAAGATGGTCTGTGAGGGTCATATATTCTAACTCATGGCCTAATAAATGAACCATATATGTAGACACATCTAAATATTTTTTTAAAGGATAAAACAACAATTATTTATCCTTGATCATGCCCTAAGAGTGAAGGTTACATTTGATTAGATTCATCTCTTAAGAGAATCTCCTCATCACTGAGTGTGCAAACCAAGTGAACTACTATAGCACATTATAGGTGAACAGTGAGGGCTAAAGATAAGCCATCATCTCCTACACATGCATGGATAGCTGCTATAAGAAATATTGGTAGGAATCTCTCTAAATTTAGACCATAATTGAGGAGTAAGACTATTTTCTTGTTTCCTTGAAAGGACAAACATAGAGAAGGTTAAAACTTGTTTGCTTAAGATAGATAACATTAATATGAATTATTTTTTGGCTTCTTTTTTTTTAAGAAGATAATCTTATCTATTCAAAGAGCCAAACACGTGAATGTGGAAGCTCATCAAGGTCCACTTATCTACATTGAAATTGTTAGTAAAAAAATTAAACATAAATAAACACATAATAATAAAATAATAAAAAATTAAAATACATTAAATTAAATAAGTTAACTATATTAATTTAGAATAAGAGATAAATTTACTAATTCAATCTAATATACCCTTAG
This sequence comes from Torreya grandis, assembly GCA_037957365.1. Lineage (NCBI taxonomy): Eukaryota > Viridiplantae > Streptophyta > Pinopsida > Cupressales > Taxaceae > Torreya > Torreya grandis. Next base: position 1,632,396 of record JARHVA010002597.1, on the reverse strand, counting down.
GATCATCTCTATTTTATAGTGTTTTAATAATATATTTGTGGTTAGATTCATCTACATTCCAAAAAATTCTATTATGAGGATTTCCATGATATTTGATCATTTAAATATTTGTAGCGATAACCAAAGTTGAATAATGAATCACCACCTTGTGTGTTTCAAAGTCCTCAAATAATAATTGTTTTATTTTTTAAGATAGTACATATGAATCCTAATTTCTATAACCAATATATATTTAGTGGGATAAATTAGCTCTTCTCCATTCATAAAATTTGTAATTAATTAATTTTAAGCATCTAAATAATGACAAAAGTAGTAGTATGTTCTTTCATCATTGTCCTTAGGTGTAATGACTACAAAAACAAGACTAGAATTTAAAGTATAATCAAATTGTAAGTACATATACCAAAATAAAGATATCACTAATATCTAAGGTTGTATATTTAATTAAATAATAAATTATACTTGGTTGCACAATATCTAAGATGTGGTCAAAATCAATTGATGATGTCATTTCATGATCTGTCAATTATTGAAGTGAATGGCTATTCTCTACAGGGGATATGGGTCTAAAATACCATTATTCAACCCATTATTTTGAATCACATTAATTCTAATTGAATTACATACATGCATACCAAAAAAATGGCATATATGTAGTATACATAGTCCACGAACTTGAATTTGAGTTTTGAATGGAGTGAAAACCCATTGAACCTGGTACTGCAATGAAATATTCATACATTACCTTATGTTTTTCATCTATTAACCCAAAGAATCATCACACATGAGAATGTTTATCTGACTCAAGATAAAATTTTTCATTACACCAAGTCATAATACTTGAAGCATTAATCAAATTAACACCATCATTGTACTTTACCTTATCTCTTTTAAGGGCTCTTTTTACACATGCACTTGTATCGTCATGTTCCCATTTTCCATGCCTAGCCTCAAACAATATCAAAAAAATGTTAAACACCATTCTTATGCATTCTGATTAACCAATAAAAAATTTGAGTACTCTTAAATTGCCCTAATAATTGTCTAACCAAATGTAGTGTGTATCAAACATGATTTTTATTTTTCTCATATTTATATTAAATATCTCAAAATAAGTTTGGATGAACTTTAGAGAAAGATATCTCACTACTCATATCAAAGTGGCACTCCCTCAAAATATTTTTGTTGTCATCTATGCTATCAGGTGCCTATCTGAATGTAATATGAATAAAAATTATAACCTGAATTGAATTATAGTACTGGGATTGAACCTCATTTTATGGTTATAGTGTGTAGTTATAAGCAAAGTCCACAAATAAAACAATGGTACCAACTGACAAATTGTCTTTGCATACCTTGAATTGATTATCTAACTATTTTGATTTATGTGTGTGTCTTTCATATTGGTAGATAATATTCTTCTTGAATTCAAACATGAAATTAGCTAATTTTTTTTTTGTAACCAACTCACATTTTGATGACTCTTTTCCATATTTTATCACATAATTTATAGATTTCTATTTCTTATAATCAACTAGTTGTTTCTAGATTCATGTCAAATTTCTTCATGTATATATCTTGTAAAATTTGAAAAACCAGCACAAGTGTTACATGCTCCATCTAAAAATTATTGTTAAAAATAATTATCCCTTAGTTCTTTGATAGAGAATACTTTGGATTAATTATCTTGATGTCTTAGATGGGGAAGACACCATACATTCCTGAAAAATCTCGTCAATATGTAAAGTATAAGGTATATGATGAAAAACATCAAAATGCAAAAAAAAAATTTAACATTGACCCTACATCAACATGTGGTGCATGGTTGGTTAATTTTAACATAAAAATGATTTCACATCTCAAATGATGTTTGGTGAATTATCAATTGGCTCTTAAAAATTTCAATAATTTTTTTTTATAAAATTCTATTTGGGTCATATGTAAGAAATATCTTACATGTGGCTTAGTATTTTTTGAGCCTTATTTTTTTTAGAAATGTCTTTTAAATTATATGATACCCTTGTGTTGTCATGCTAAAAATTATCAATCACATGTCTTGTTCCTTCAACTAATACCTTATCTTTTTACTGGAGTCTACCATTGAATGCCCAACAATCTGTGAGTGAATGAGCATCAAGCCTTGTTCTTATTTTTACAACATTTATTAGAGTTTTTCTATTTAACTTTAAGGATTTACTTATTTCACTAAGAATTCAAGATTTATATGTTGACTTACTGAATATATATTCCATTAATACTCGTCTGGACACACTACAATCTTTTTTTTGACTTTTATTGCATACCACCTTAAATGCATTAAATAGATTCTTTATTTTTGTATTATTTATTCCCTCCATGCTAAATGTTCTTAACCCTAAATTTTTCATCACAAGGAATATTGTTTGCATTCTCATTGAGTAAATAGTTAACATCATTTTGTATGGGTTTTATTCTCAAATGCTTAATCCCATACATGTTGAGCATGATGTTAAGCTGATCTTTTTGACATTTTACCTTCCATAGATTCTATTATTTTATCATCTATTTCAAAAAAATACCTTGGTTTTTGTCTTATTATCCTTGGAGGTGTGGGTGTAGGAGCTTTATTTTGAATTAAATTAGGTGGTGTTACCACTTCAACTATAGTAAGGATAATAGAGGATTGACTATCTACATTAGACTTTACATGGGATTTAAATTACATTTAATTAGGAGACACATGATTTGGGGTAATTACATGATGTTGATTATCATCATACTCAAAAACTACATTATGAATGGATGTTTATTATATTATTTTTTCCATATGTTTCATCATTCATTATAAATTCATTACGTACATTCTCTAAATTTTGAATTTCATCATTCAATAAAGATTGATTGAGTTTTATTATCTCATTTGAAGACATATCTAAACTATATTTTATAGAATTGGGCATATTATTTTCATTTGTAACATTACCTAGTGTGGAAGAAGGACCTTCACCTTGCTTAGAATCCCTTATGGATGTTCTCCTATCTGCTTGTTTTTTCCTTTCTTTTTTATCTCTTCTATTCAATTTACTCATTTGTTTGCTCTTTTATTGGTATTTTGTGATGAATTCTCGACCCAATTATTTATCTTTACCAAAATAAGCCAATTGTAGATTTAAATTTGAAGAATTTGTAGTGATTCAAAAAATGGAATGGAGAATTTAACAAATTCACATAGTTACATTAGAAAAAACTAGCTTATAGTTTGTATTAAAAAAATGAGCAAATTTTGAAAAAAATATAAGAGAAATTCATTAATCATAAAGGGCATGCATGTTTTTGAAAGCATGGATGCCATTTTTGATCCACCAAAGAAAGGGACAAAATTAATTGATAGGGTGAAAGGTTAGTTTGTAAATGGTGTATGCACTTTATAATTTTATAAATTTTTGTTTGCCACTCTTCCTCTAAAATTACCTTGGTTTTAGGCATGGAAGTCCTAAACATAGTCTAAACCTTGTCATGAACCAACCAATTTGATTGATAATAGATTTAGGTGTTTTTTATAATCTTTGTTGACACATGAGATTAGGTAAATCTTATGGGTTTGTAGAGGGAAAATCATAGTTTTAGAATATATAATATTTTTTATATGTTAGAATATTATTTATAATTATTAATTAATTTATAAATAACATACCTCATTATGGGCTATATACACATCATCATAAATTCCCTTATAACTTGAATATTAATCAAACATTTATAAAACTTATAACTCAATAATCTACATATTGTCAACTATGCTTAAAATTTGATTTTCATGAAGTTAAGGTCAAAAAATTGTGTTCTTACACTTGTAGTTTCAATTTTCTAGCTATCTTGACTTGTAAAATTATTTAAAAATTATATATATAATAAAACATTAATAAAAAATATTTGACATTTCATCTATCCATATATGAACTTTCATACAAAAATCATTCGTTCACTAAAAAGAAGTGTGTTTGTACACATGCAATATCCTTATATTTTCCCAAAAAATGACCAAAATATTATAATAAATACATATATTTTACACACATTTAACATCTAGGTATTGAAAAAAAATAATATATTTTGAAACTAAATTCAAAATGCCACAATTCATTTTATTTTGTCATTGTCAAATTCTTTTTCAAAGTGTCTCTAACATTCTTTCCAAGTTCAATTATTATTATTTTTAAAAAAATAGTGATGCCCATTATATTGTATCTACCCATGTGTAACCTAAAATAAGGACATAAATTGAAGAATATGTGTAGATAATAGAGAAATCAACAAGTCACCATAAAATAGAGTTTTCATATACCATATCAAGATGACATGATGGATGTACTTGCAAGAGATACATACATTAGTAATATTGATCTATAGAGTGGATACCATAAAATTAAAATATGCTAATGAGATGAATGGAAGATAGAATTCAGAACCATTGATAATTTATGAGTGGTTAGTGATGTTGTTCAAATTATGTAATACACCCAATACATTTATGAGGATGATGAACACTATACTATGAGACTATTTTGGTATATTTTTAGTAGTCTATTATGATGATATTTTGATATTTAGTAAGATTAAATAAGAGATCTTAAGTCATTTGAGAATTATATTAGAATTTTTGAGAAAGGAAAATATATATACAAATTTTAAGAAACTTGAAAGTTTATTTAGAAGATTTTGGTTTTTTTTAGATTTATCATTTTAAAGTATGGTGTAAGAATGGATAAATAAATGATAAATCCAATTGTTGAGTGGCATAATCCAAGAAGTATATTAGAGATAAGAATTTTCCAGAGTTTATCAGATTTTTGAAAAAAGTTTATTAATAAATTTATTAGTATTATTTCACTAGTAATAGATTTCATATGGAGCAAGAATTTATGTAGATAGAAAAATGATAAAAAATTTTAGTTATCAAATAATAGAGGCCCTTATTTTAAAACCACTAGATTTTATCAATGGGTCTGAGTGGACTATGATGCTTAACACATGGGTTTTAGTATAGTATTGAGTTGATAAAGAAGATTGATGGCATATTACATTGAAAAATTGAGTGAAGTAACACAAAAATATTCTACATATGATGTTGAATTTTATGACATTGTATAAGCATTGAGACATTTTATTAAATACTTGGTTCCTAAGGTGTTTATTATTTTCATAGACCATTAGGCCTTAATGTATGTGAACACTAAAAAAAAATAGTAGACACACAAACTAGGTATATTTGTTGTAGGACTATACTTTTATTTTGAACCATAATTAAGGAATGAAATATTAGGTGATACTTTTATTATATGTGTTTCATTATTAAGTACTATGATGAGTGAAGTAATCATATTTAAGACAATAAAAAACATGTATAAATTTGGTTGAAAATTTTGAAGGATTATAGGAAACCATTAGTAGGAAAGTCATATTCATGATGATTATCTCATGTAGGATGGTTATATATTTATGGAAAACATATATGCTTTAAATTTTGGTCTATTAGAGGCAATATTAAAAAATAATTTAATAGTTGTATTTTGGGTGGACACGTAGGTGAAAATAGCACAATAATTTTTGTGTAGGATTAGTATTTTTAGTAAATATTAAGTGAGATGTATCAAAGTATATGTCAAGATGAAATATATGTCAAGTGGCTAAATGTTATGTAGAAAATAAAAGGATTTACATGACATTGTAAGTGAAAAATGATAGTGAACATTTTTGAATATGGGTTTATTTTTTGGCTTTCAAACATGTAGTGATGTAACGAATCTTCTTTTTTTGGGGTTGTAGATGGGTTCTCAAAGATCATTCATTTTATTTCATCCAAGAAAACTAGTCATGACACTAGAGTATTATATTTAATTTTTAAATCTATTTTTGGATTGCATGGCATCATGACAAACATTACTCTAAACATGGATATAAAATTTCATAGTCGTTATTGGAGTACTTTATAGAAGAAGTTAGAAACTAAACTATAATCTATTAGTGTAATTGGCCCTAAGATAGGTGGTTTAAATTATGTATTAAATAAGATCTTATAATTTATTTGAGATGCATTTGTACAGAAAGGCCTAAGCAAAGGGACTTTCATTACCATAGGCCTAGTGTAAAAATATTATTGAAATGAAAAGTTCAACAAAAAATACACCATTTTACACTATTTTATGGAATAAACCTTAAATATGTTTTATACTTGCTTCAATTACCGATTGTGGAGTTATTTAGTGATTATGTAGATGCATTTTTAGAGAATAGATAATAGTTACAAGATTAATTAAGGAAAAATCTACTAGAAATTAATGATAAGAATAGGGAAACAACATGTTTAACATGAAGACAAAATGTATTTTAGAAAGGAAGGTGATGGTGTATATGAGAAAATTAATATTTCCCCAATGAATGTAAAAATATCTAAAGTATAATAGTATTAGTTCTTACAATATTTCAAAGAAGATAAATGACAATGCTTTTGATGTGAATTTGCCACAAAAAATTGATATTTATCCAGTGTTTAAATTATTTTTTGATCTATATAAATTTCATGAAGAGGATAGTTAAGGAGAAGAAGAATAAGTAGTGTATTGGAAGAAATAGGTGCCAATAAAAAAGAAATAGAAGATAACATAGATTTTAGACAAGAAGTTATTGGATACAAAGACATAAATTTACAAGTACCTAGTACAATGGGAGGGATTATAATAGGAAGATAACGGTTGGATTTCATAATGGTAACTGAATAATCTAGATAAGGACAAATGGAAAAATTTTAATTATAAAATCTTGCATGGATGATTTATTTTCAAATGGAACAGAATAATTTGGGAGAAAATTTTGTGGAATCCATAACAAATAACTAGGGAATATGTTTGATCCATTTTTAAACAAATGAATATATTTAAGATATCCATGTAGTCTTAAGCCATGCTAGCCACATAGATACTTTTTTAATAATCTATTTTGGCCCAAAATTGACCATCTAAAGAATGAAATTTACCTTTTAATCTTGTTTTCTATAATTTTTGAATTTTTTAAATTTAATTTGTTTTGTAATTTGGTGTGTAATTCCAGTTTCAAGTTAACCTCAAGATTTATTTATATATTTATAGAATAATATAAAATTAGTTGGCCCATCTGAGCTTACATGAAAAAATTATTAAAAGTAGAAAGTTTCAAAATATACAAATAATAAATAAAATATTTAACTCTAGTTTTTCTTTTTTTTTAATAGCATATTAGTTATGCATGAAAATTATACCATATAATTATGAATTATTTTTTAAAAAATGTATTGTTTACAATGAATAATGAAGGATAAAATTATCTCTTTTTCCTTGAAGAAGTTTCTCCATAATTTTATTATATGTTTTCAGGTTTACTACACTTTTGGATTCAATAACCAATGAGTTTGATGAAGTAGGTGTATAAAATGAGTAAAGATATTGGGAAAAAAAACTATAGAATCCATTTTGAAGATAACTAATTTATTTTTAGGTCACATTTTTTTAATATTAAAATTAAAAACTACAGTAGAAACAAGACTTAACTTAATCAATAAGGATAAAACCAAGGTAAAATGAACAAAATTTATCTTAACCAATAAGTGGAACAAAGTTATACATCACTTTCCTATTCTCAATGTTTAACAAAAATATTGAAGATGTGTTTTCATAGTGGTTTGATAAACATTTCTTCAAGGCTATTGGTGATTCATAGAGTGAGGATAAGAGCAAAGAAAAATCTAAGAACATACAACATGGAAAGACAATTGTAACTAGAATCGAGTATTTACAATGGGAGAATTATCTATTTGATTATTTGGATTGGGATAATGATCTGGAAATCATGTCATGTTATTGAAAATTAATTTTAAGGTATGTTTAATCATGGGATAGTCTAAATTGATGCATAAATCAATGACAACAGTGGTAAAAATTGACTAATTCAGAGGGTTGATGATAGTGGAAATGGTGAAAGAGATGAGGAGAAGATAGAGATGATATGTTATTTATAAATATAAAAGTTAACAAGCATGACATTGAGGTGGGAGGGGGGGGGGGGAGAAAAATTTATGGAGTTGTAGTGATGAATTTCGAATTCAGTATGACCCATTGTCCCATGATAGAGGACAAACTCTTATATTTGATAAGTTTTTTGGTCTTAGAGAGCATAATACCTTTACAAAAATAATTTTAAAATTAACCTTATAGAAAATAGAAATAAATTTGATCAATTTGATATGGACAAGTTAATAATAAAATTAATGGTAATTAGTTTACTTCTTTATAAGAAAAATGGATTCTTAATTTAGATACCAAAGAAAAGAAATAAGTATCTAGGTTTCATTATGATGAAGTGAGTTTGAAAATTGGCCCCTTTATTATTCCTTCCTCCTTATACCCTATTTACATTACTCTCATTGAGTTACTTTTTTTTTTGTTATTTTATTTGACTTCTATACCAAAAACATGCTCTCTAACTTCCTACAATCATATGATTTATGGGGGTGTGAAACCCCACTAGTTATAAACATGGCTAAATGAGAAATTAACACTTTCTAAGGAAACATCATATTCATATGGAAAGCTTCTATGATACCCATATTAAAATTGTATTTAGATAAAAATAATAATTAATCACCATTATTAAGTCATAAAAAACATCATTTGATATATTTAAAACTATATTGAACAATTAAAAAAATACTACACCAAGCTTATTTAAAAGAATGTTTATGATTTACTTTTGATTTTACTCAAATCCCAATTATGACCACTTGATTATAAAATTCATCTACTAAGTTAGTATAAATATTAGCATTTGGAAAATAAATATCTTGTTTCATGTTATATACTACTTGGAGAACTTGATTTACTTAATTCAACTTGTAGAACATTTAAAATAGGTACTATATGCAATAATATCTAGAATACTAATCTTATAATTAATCTATTCTATCCACTTTTCATATAACCTCAATCATGGTAAAATATGGAATAATATCTAGATAGTAGTAAACATTCTTGATTTTAAACATGAATAAAAAAACTTCATCTACCCTAACTACTTTTCATAAGCCAGTAATCAAGGTAGTGAATGTGATAATATTAGGATGATAATGATCATGAAATATTTAAACTATTAAATGAAGATATTCATCTACTCTAAAAACATTATAAATATAACCAATTAGAGTAGCAAACATAATAATACCCAGAGAATAGTTAACATCCCTCATTTTAGTTACTAATTCTACAACTTTGTTTATTATGTCCACCCTATAAAGGCCACCTATTAGTCAGTAAATGTAATTTTATAGGGATAAGAATTTTCATGCATCATTTTCATAAATATGACCCCATTCATTGATCCAAAAAGATTGCTTAAAAGTGGTTCTTGTGTTACCTCCAAACTCATTCAAATAGCTTGTGGTTATTATGGTTCCATGTCATTAATGGTCCATGGTACCAAAAAATTACTTTTAGACATTCATAACACCTCTAAGATCATTAATTTGTATCCTAAAAATGTTTACACACTTATATATTAGCATAATGTAATCTATACAAATTAGACATCACATCGCCATCACCTTCAAGAAACTATATCTAGCATTTACTATTGGCTTTGACATAGTTATACAAACCTCCATGCCACACTACAAGGGACAACTCACATTGTGCGATATTTTGAAGTGCTGATAATGTTTTTCCTCCATCCTAATAAATAGAAAGCACATATTTTTGAAGCTATGGTTAGTACAAGATTGAGGATCAATGCCTTATTTTATGGAGTAACACCTTATACGAAAATATCATGTGTTACTTCTGATGCTGATCAATGGAATTGTTAGAAGACAAAGAGTTTGTATAATCTCAACCATTTTGAATTATGTAATGGTTCTTTATGCATTCATATTATTTTAATATATGAATACACATCTATAGATTTAATTAACAAATATAGTAGAAGAAAGACAGCCATACTTTTATCTCAAGAGTATGTCACACACGAAACATGTAGATTAATACAATTTTGTATATCCATTCTACTATATCTCTATTTATTCTTTTCAAATCATCTTATATATATTTTATACACACATACAACCCAGTTATATCATCACTTAGATTCTTCCCTGTGTTCCAATGCTTAAGTCTCAAATCTCTCAAAATAATCTTTTAGTAGTTTTTTGAATGTTATGACATCTAATTTGATTATCTTCTCTTCCATTTTATAAAGAAACACATTAATTATAATGAAATTAACACAATAATCAAGAGTACACAAATGCATTGTATTCTAGCTTAAGAGCACATAAAATCAAGTCATAATAATACTACGTATAATGCAATATACAAAGGGTACTTAAGAAAAAATCTAACAAAAAGGCTTTATTCTATTCAAAATATATACATAAATTAGATTTATATGGTGAATTAAATAAAAATATAATTAGTAATAATTTTTTTATGGTCTAATCAGTTTAAAACCACTACAGTTCAAAAATGTCTAAATCCAAAATGAAACATAAAGTACCTAAAACCAATGGAAGAATAATTTCAAGTTATTTTGTATGTCTTGAATGAACTGAAATGATTATAAAATACATTTTATACATTAAATTTTTGAAAATTATTCTTTAATATTCAAACATGACTTTTGATTAATACATAGTTAATTTACTAAGTAAATTAAAATTTATATGTGGAGGTTACAATTTTTTACTCAATCATAATATTATACTAAGAATATATACACACAAATTTTATTGAATTATTTCAAAGAATATGTCAATGTATCACGGAAAGTAAATAGATAATTTAAATTTGTATTACATTGAAACATAAAAGACAACAAACATGTTACAATATGTCATGGTTTTTAATTTTAATTTTTTTCTTCTTAATATACATTTATGATCAAAATCTATAAATATATCTTATACACTTATTCTGATTAAATCATCTCTTTTAAAGAATGCTTAAACTCAATGAAGAAACCATAAAATCACAATAAACTCATATTCTAAGTAATTTCAAATATAAAACTTATATAATAAAATAATATCAATGTCAATCCATTTTATCCTAAAATAATAAATGTAAAATCAAAGGGAAATGCATTGTATTATAACTTAAGATAACATTAAATGAAGTCATGGTGGTGCTTAGTGTCATACAATATACGCACAAAATAAAAGGAAAAATGCAAGAATGAAAGTTTATACGGTTCAAAATATGTAACAAATTAAATTGATATGAGTGAATAATTCAATCTTAAAATAGGTAAAACAATCTAAAATTGAATGTGATAGTATAAAGTGAGTACCATGATCAATATGCATCATATGCTTAATTTAGATCTCAAGTGGTAAACTATTTTGTAACACAATATGAACATGATTATTTTTATATTCCTATAAAAATAGGAAAATAAAAATTGCATAAAATAAATGCTTTCAAATAAGATAATGCAATTATTAATATAATATCATGAAAATATATATATATAAAAACTTCTAAAAAAATATAAGTTCTAAGCAAATAAATGCAAACCTTGAAACTTTAACATTATTTTCGTCAATAAACCACTGTTTGTCATATATATATAATTAATTTCTCAACAATTAAAAAAAATCCATATTTATGATTTTTAAACATGTTAAAAAGATTATTAATATTGTATTGAAGAATAAAAACTGCACAATCAAAATATACTAATTTTAACCCATATGGTAAAAACTGCAAAAACAAACTACCCTAATTCTAAACCCATATACATTGTATGAATAAAGTAAATGTCAGCATCAAAGAGAAAAATCTATATATATATATATATATATATATATATATATATATATATATATCAAGAGTAGCATATTGAGTGAATCAACCAGTATATATCATATTTCATAGTTGAGCTGTTCAAATTTGAGCATGTGAGAGTGGAACAAATTTAGGACGCGTCTATGCTACCATCTTTTTTATAGGAAGGAATCAAGAACGCAATCCTATCGACTGGATTGAGGGAGGGGCTAACGAAAAGCTGTTTTCCCCAGCCAAAATTTAATTCATAGAGAGGGAAGTTCGCCCAGCTGGACACCAGCAAGTTAGAGCCGCAGGTAAGAGTTGTAGTGAAGAGTTCTTTTTTACAGAAATTTTATAGATTCAAATCTATAAAGTCTTTGGAGAAGCGTTTGTAGTGTTCATCCATGTTTGCTATGGCCTTGTGGATCAAACTCACCAATGGTTGATCTGCAACCTGTTTAGCTGTCAATCTATAAGAAGCGAATGAGACGACATTGCCAAAGCATTCCGGAGGCAACGTGGGATGAAGCCTATTTCGTCCTTCAGAGGGAAAAAAATGGTTGTTATGGTTTCTTCATCCATCCCTCCGGCTGCAGAAATACATTTCCAGAGATGGGCAAGTCGATTTTTATATGTGGTGTAGAAAAGGTGTGTTTCATTCGTAGTGGCGGAGGCCTTTTGCTTGACCTGCTTCGACACATTCACACTGTAACGAAAGTTTTTGGAGATTCAGATCTTTCACCTTGTGGTAAATAAAGGAGAGCTTCAAACTCGATATGAGGGAAGATGGATCAGGGCGGAGTCCTAGCTGCCAAAAGTGAGTGGTCACAGATGGGAAGGGGATCGACACTAGGACCTCTTACTGTTTAATGGCTCCACGCAGTCATGAAGGCGGTTGCTCCAACTGCGTCTGTGACAAGGTGATGCCAAGCTGTGCCTATTATCAAACCCCTGTAATGAAACCACGTCAACTGAATTAGTGAAGGAGTAAATGATGGAAGGAGTCAACTGTAACTCGAATGCAACACGTTGATTACTAGTTGATAGTTTATTTTTAATTTATTTTTTAGATTACTTTTCGCATGATCAATGCATGATGCTTTTATTTTTGGACTGTTATTAAAACTATTTACTCCATGCATTTAGACCATGAGAGTTTCTGTTTAAAGTTAACTACGGGCAGCATGTAATTAAAACTGTTTGTTAAACTAATTTGTTTTAGCGCTCCTTTTCTACAAATAAAGATTTTAGAACAGCGCTTTATACATGGAATAAAATCATTGAATTCAAGTGTTTTCTTTTGAGTCAATATTTTTATAAGTTCATATATTATTTTCTTGAGCAGCTGGTTTTTTTTTCTGTTTCTATTATTTTAATAGATTTCAGTATAGAGTTAGAGCTTTTTTTTTTTCGTTTTAATTGGTATCAGTATAGAGTTAGAGCTTCTTTTATTTCATTTTAATTGCTATCAGAGCCAAGATGCAGAATTTTAATTGTGTAGGTAGCAATTTCAGCTTATTAGTTATCTCCAGAATGACAAACATCATCAAATTTCCATTTCATCTTCAGTTGTTTACAGAAGATAACTATGATTATTGGATTATTAAGATGAAGACCCTACTATTATCCCAAGATCTCTGGGAATTAGTGGAAGTGGGATACAGAGAACCTGCAGATCAAAATGCTCTAAATACTTTGACATCAAACCAATGAACTTTGTTGAAAGAAGATAGAAAGAAAGAAAATCAAACACTATTTACTATCCAATTAGCATTGAATATTTCAATTTTGCTCCATATTGCTTGTATACCAAAATCAAAGGATGCATGGGAGGATTTGCAAATTGCATACCAAGGTTCTGACAAAGTTAGATTGGTAAGACTTCAAAATTGAAGAAGATATTTTAAAAATTTAAGGATGAATGAAGATGAGTCTATTGAAGATTTTGTTACTAGGATTCAAGGTGTTGTCAATCAGCTTAAAACACAAGGGGAAGCAAATACAAAACAAAAAATAATAGAGAAAATATTGAGATCTCTTCTTCCTAAATTTGATCAAGTGGTGAAATCCATTGAAGAAATAAAAAATCTCACCACCTTTAAAGTGGTAGAGTTGGTTGGTTCTTTACAATATCATGAGGAGCATATACAACATTCTACTAAGAGTTTAGTGCAAGTTTTCCACTCTATAGTGAAGGTTTAAGACAAATCAACATCTTCTTTTTCTGAAATAAATAAATCTCAAGGGGAGCCTTTTAATAATAGAAGACGTGGTAGAGGAAGAGGAAGAGGCATAAGTTTTTTGGATTGGAGAAGCATTCAGTGCAAATATTGTGAATGTTATGGACATTATGAATCTGAGTGTAAAAAAAAGAAATCTGACTTGAACAAGTCAAGAGCCAAATATAGTAAAGAGTCTTTTGAATATCCCAAGAACTCAACCTTCTTCACATGCAATTTGGTAAAATAAAATCGGAAAGATGTGTGGTTCTTGGGTAGTGTTTTCTCTAATTATATTATAGGTAAATATGATCTCTCTGTCAAATTAGATGCATCTGTAAAAAGTCAAGTAAAATTTGGTGATGATAAAAATGTTGATGTGATGGGAAAAGGTACCCTTGTTATAAAAACTAAGCAAGGAGAAACTAATTACTTTCTTTATACTTTGCATGTGCCCAGATTACAATATAGCCTTTTAAGTATTGGGAAGCTTGTAGCAAAAAATTATAAAATTATGTTTGAAGATAACTACTACAAAATATTTGATAAATTAGCTAATTATCATCTTGTAGCAAAGTATCCTATGGCAGAGAACATGTTATCTCCTCACATTGCATTCTACTACTATGCATGCCTTCAAAGCAACCATAGATGATTCGTGGTTATGGAATCAATGTTATGTTCATCTAAATTTTCAAGGATTAAATTTACATCACAAGAAGAATATGGTGAGAGGACTTTCAACAATTCAGGCAAAAGAAGAAATTTGTTCAGGGTGTGCACTTGGCAAGCAATATGAAGAAATTTTTTGGTGAATAAATCTTGGAGGGCAAAATCTCCTCTAAAGCTTCTGCACGCTGACATTGTGTGGTGCTAGGCAAGATGAATCTTTGGTTAAGAATATTTATTTTTTGACATTCATTGATGATTTTTCTTGCCACATATGGATTTATTTTATTAAGTAAAAACCCAAAGCTTTTTAATGCTTCAAATTTTTTAAAGCTATCACTAAAAAACAAAGTGGGTATTATCTCAAATTACTCAAAATAGATAAAGATGGAGAATTCGCTTCCAAAGAGTTTCCTAATTTTTGTTAAAAAAAATGACATTACGAGATAGCTCACTATAGCCTATAAGTCCCAATAAAATGGAATTCTAGAAAGAAATAATCATACCATTATGGAAGTGGCATGAAATATGTTGCAGTAAAAACATCTTCTAAATTATTATTGGGGAAGAATGGTGGCAACAATAGTATACATCTTGAATCAAAGCCCCATAAAATCAATTCACAACATCACTCGAAAGAAAGATTAAAGTGGTCATAAACCTTCAGTGGCTCATCTTCATGTATTTAGTTGTCGTGCATATGTTCATATTCTAGTTTAGAAGTGGAAGAAGTTGGATGCAAAATCCCAACATTGTATCTTTGTGGGATATTGTGATGCAACTAAAGGATACATATTCTATAATCCTGACACAAAGAAATGGATTGTCAGTCAGGATGTGGTTTTTGATGAAAAGGAAGAATGGTAATGAAAAAAAGGTGCACAACCAAAAATACCATGAATAATAATGGACATAGAAGTTGGAAGTGTTCCTCCACTCCCCACAAGCTCAACTAGAATTTCAAACCCCAATAGTTATTGAAGTTTGATCTCTCCAAGCTTAGGTTCATTAGGTTCATCTACTAGCACACCTTCAAGTATTAGTTCAAGCCTAGTATGAAGTCCAAGCTCTTCAATAATGGTATGAATTTTAAATGAAATTTATCAGAGGAGTAATGTGATTCCAATTGATAATTTTGATTTGCTTGGTAAAATTCAAGTTGAACCCTCTATATATGAAGAAGTAGTAAAAGAAATAGTATGGATTGATGCTATGAATGATGAGATGTAAGCAATTGATAAAAATAATACATGGGAATTAGTGTAAATTCTAAAAGACAAATAAGTGATTGGTGTCAAATGGATTTATAAGGTGAAATATCATGATGATAATTCTGTGAAAAAACACAAGTCAAGACTAGTTTCTAAGGGATTTGGACAAACACCTGAAGTAGATTATTTAGAAACTTTCTCTCCAGTTACAAGACTTGATACAATCAAGATTTTTTTAGCTATTGGTACTCAACGCAAGTGACCAGTATATTAGATGGATGTAAAATTAGCCTTCCTTAATTGTTATATAGATGAAGAAGTCTATATGGAACAACTCATGGGATATGAAATTCTAGGTAAAAAAATATTGGCTTACAAGTTGAAAAAAATCTCTCTATGGGTTGAAGCAAAATCCTTATGCCTAGTATGCAAGGATAGATAGTTATTGAAGAAGGGATTTAGCATAAGCCATTCAGAGCCAACCATGTATGTCAAACATATTAGTAATGATATTTTCATTATTTGTCTTTATATTGATGATCATATTTATATAGGTAATAGTAAAACTCTCATGGAGAAGTTTTAGGCAGAAATGAAACAAGAATTTGAGATGTCAAATTTGGGATTCATGCTTTATTTTCTTGGTGTGGAAGTACAACAAAAAGTAGTAGTTATTTTTATTTGACAAAAAAAGTATGTAGTTGATTCAATGAAAATGTTTAGAATGATGACATGCACAACAATTGTAACTCTTGTAGCCCTTGGTGAGAAACTAAGGAAGATTTAAGTTCTAAAGTGGATGATACTTTGTACATAAATTTGGTTGGGAGCCTCATCTACCTCACTACAACAAGACCTGACATTATGTATTTTGTGAGTCTCATCTCTAGATTAATGTAGGATCTGCATGAGTCTCATTGGCATGCTGCAAAAAGAATCCTATGGCATGTGAGTGGTATAATGCTTTTTGGCATAAATTATTCTTCCACTAAAAAAATTGATCTAGTTGGCTATACAAATTTTGATTGTACTAGTTTAATTGATAATATAAAATATACATCTAATTATGTATTCTCACTTGGTTCTAAAATTGTATCTTGGAGTAGTAAAAAGTAGGTAGATGTGGCTCTCTCTTCAATAGAAGCAGAGTATATTATAGTAGTAAAAATAAGTTGTTAAGGAATATGGATTTGAAGGATATTAGAGAATTTATATTTGATTCAGAAACATTCAACTACACTTTTTATGATAACAATAAAACTATTGCCATGACAAAGAATCCTGTGTTTCATGTTAGATCAGAACATATCAACATTTGACATCACTTAATTTGAGATTTGGTATAGGATGGAAAAGTTGAGTTATATTTTTGTCCTACTTCTAAGCAAGTAGCTAATATTTTTACCAGAGCTCTTCCTATAACCCGATTTGTTACTTTATGACATCAATTGGGACTCATCCCCATTGATCATCTAGGGGGAGGTTGAAGGAGTGCATGATTGAAGGAGTCAACTATAACTAGATTGCAACTCGTTGATTACTAGTTGATAGTTTATTTTTAATTTATTTTTTAGACTACTATTTGCATGATCAATGCATGGTATTTTTATTTTTGGACTATTGTTAAAACTATTTACTCCATGCATTTAGATGCATGATATTATCTACTTAAAGTTAACTATGGGTATCATGTTTTTAAAACTATTTTTGAAACTAATTTGTTCTAGTGATCCTTTTATATAAATAAATATTTTAGAACAACACTTTATACATGGAATAAAGTCATTGAATTCAAGTCTTTTCTTTTGAGTCAATATTTTTCTAATTTCATATATTATTTTCTTGAGCAATTGGTTTTTTTATTATGTTTGTATTATTTTAATAGCTCTCAATATAGAGTTAGAGCTTCTTTTATTTCGTTTCAATTGGTATCAGAGTTAGGTTGAAGAATTTTAATTGTACAGGTAACAATTTCAGCTTATTAGTTATCTCCTGAATGGTAACAACAACAACTTCCCATTCCATCTTTCATTGTTTACAGGAGACAACTATGATTATTAGAGTATTAATATTAAGACCCTACGACTGTCCCAAGATATTTGGGAATTAGTGAAAGTGAGAAAAACAAAACCTATAGATCAGAATACTCTAAATGCTTTAACAGGAAACCAATGAACTTTGCTAAAAGAAGACAAAAAGGACAATTGAGCACTATTTGCTATCCAATCTGCATTGGATATTTCAATTTTCCCACATATTAATGGTATGAAAAATTCAAAGGATGCATGAGAGGCTTTGAAAATCACATAGCCAATAGTGTTGATGCCCAGTTTACTCATCCTTGCTCTAAAATGGATAAGTACATTGGTGAGCCCTTCATCAAACATGTTTAATGGTAGCATTGGAAGTTTGAAAACATAAATAACCTTCATGTGGGAATAACGCATGTATAAATCCATGTTACTTAGAACACAAGTATTATTGTCATCGTCCACCACATTTGCATTTCCATGTTTCACCATTCTATGATTCTCTTCATTTACTTTTATGATTATTTAGACAATGTGGAAAACTTGAGTTGCATGATAAACTTCCTTTCAACTACATAGAAGATATTTTTTTGCATCCCTATATATATATATATATATATATATATATATATATATATATATCTACAATTTTTCATGTGTTATATATTTTCTATAGATTTTCCTGCAATATATATATATATATATGTGTATATATATATATATATATATATATATATATATATATATATATATATATATATATATATATATATATATATATATATATATATATATATATATAGCACTATTGAAAATTTGTAGAAAAACTAAATAATATGTTATGCACTATCTACATTAATTTTTGAAAGTTGCTATACAAAATTCTACAAAAATCTCTAAAAATATATTTTTATAAAAATAGGTACAACTTGTAATCTAACATCTTGCACCTATTTTCATGTTAAGGATTTCATGGCCTTTATTTGTCATGTGGAAAAGGAAGGCACATAATACAAGCCAAGTACATGAATCTAGGTTAGAAGTGCCAATATGTAAATGGAATTTTGGGGGTTAAATTTGGTGGTCATTTAGATGTTTTTGTGTTTTTAATCATAAAATAATATTTTTAAAAATTTTAATAGATGGTCCAAAAAAATTTACAAACTATCAATATGACATTCAGATAAAAACCAACCATTTAAAGTTTTATAATATGTTGCAACCTACAGGGTGCCTAGTTTCTACTAGTGATGCCATGAATAGAATTTAGATGATAAGACACATCACACATGTCATGCATTATAGATTTATATAGTGAACTTGTGATATGATTCATGCGGTCAGTGGCATGGCCTAAGATGCATGCCTTCAAGTGGGCGGAAGCCAATACCAATGGTGTATAGTACCCCATGCACTACCAAATTATAAATTTATTAAATTAAATATAAGGTTGTAAATCGCTGTTTGGTATGACTTGCGACTGTAATTATAAAAAATTATAACATTACAAATTTCCCAATTATTTGGCCAACATTCATAGTGCACACAATGATTTTTTGTTTGCTAAAAACAAATTTAGTACTATCGAGTTGTAGTGCTAAGAGTGAGAATAATTAAAGGATCTATTTTTCATGTCTTATGAATATTAAAGTTTTTATTTTTCAAGCCTACAAGGGAATTGGAAATATCTATCATAAATGATGATTTTCAATTCAAACACCTGATCACATGTACACTATTAATGGATTTTTTCGCTAGTAGATAGAGTCATAGACTGCAATCACTTCAACCTTTTATTCATCAAGTCTCATCCTTAATAGTTCAAAAACATGGTCTTTATAATTTTTAACTTTCTAAATTTTGACTCATGAGTCTGGTGACAGACAAATAATATTAGGAAATTGATATTTTTTCTCAAACAATTGTTGTGGAACTAATGGTGAGTTACAACTTAAGAGTTAGATCAAAATTATTCCCCAATGCCCATTGCCCATTTCCCATTGGGACATTTCCTATTGGGCCACCATTACCAACTTTTACACAATGTGCCATTGTCACAACTCAATACCTTCCCAAAATCCCCACTACATGAGAGGATTTTAATATTTTTTCATAAAGGCATAGGAGTTAGATGATAGGCAATAGGCATAACTATTAACATCACTACATCATAGTCACATAGTACACTATAGTTTGATTTTTTTCCCACTTTTGATGTTTCCAGGCTATGAATGTCTCCATGGAAATATCCTAGAATTGCACTGCACTAAGAACATTCATTGACAATAAATATCATTTAATGGAAAGGGATGATTTTAACTCATTATATATTCAATTCTAACCCAAATACAAGGTTGTTTTTATCATCGTAAATTGAAGAGTGAACCACAACTTGCAAAGGAAGTGAAAACATGGATCTCACAATGGTAAGACAATGGATGTTAATTTAAGATTTTATTCTTGTTTCAAGCCTCCATTCTAAAAAAATTCTTGCATTTTCAAGTATGTTTGACTCTATTCAGCGATCTTAGCAGTTGAAACTTGAGATTAATTATTAGTTGGAACTTGGATTGTTTACTACTCTATTCATTGGACGTAATTGAACAAATTTTAAGATAAATTAATTTCAAATAATGGGGATATTTTTAACACAAATATTTCTAAAATGGTTAATGGAAATGATTTAGAAATAAGTTTGTTTATTTGGTTAGCTATAATGGTGTATTCCAAAACATACTCGAATGAAATATTGTACGCATTTTATTATTGAATAATATATCTAGTAATCTCAAATAATTTTTTTTTGTTAATATATTACAATGTTCTAGATTATTTTTTTTAAGAAGAAAATTAATTCTCTACAGTTTTCTAATTTTAAAAATTGCTATGAAATGTTCCATTCTAAAACTTAATTGTTATGAAATATTGTATGTATTTTTCTATTGAATAATAAATCCTAGAATTTCATACATAAAAACATTTTAATATATTAAAATATTCTAGATTATCTTTTTTTAGTAGTAAAGGAATTCCCTAGAGCTTTTGGTTTTTGTAAACCATTGTAAAATGGAATACTTGTATGAGCATCAAGCTTGGAAACATCATTTTTGTGTTTTCATCAATAAGAGGTCAAAGTTGGTCTAGTTTTGATGTCAATGTGAGTTTGGGAAATTTTAAGGTCAATTTGTTGTCTTAAAGTCCATTTAGAGTCCTCAAGGTGTGTTATATAGCTTATATAATTTTTCCCTCCAAAATAGGAAATTTGAAAATTCAAATATTTGAAAACAAGGTTAGAGTGGTCAATGCATGGTAAAGGTGGTTATGAGATATACTTATGGGGTAAGAGAGTCATAAAAACTTTTAAAAGGTGTTTTATGTCAAATATGTATACGTATAACGTTAAGAGTCATGTTTTAGTAGTGTGACCTCAAAACACCATGTTTAATTTGATGTGTAAGAATATCTTGTCATGTAACTACCTAAACCAACATTGAATTGGGTTTAATAAACAAGGTTGTATGCCATTATTGGCAGAGGAGAGAATAGGGAGAGAGGGAGAGATCTCCAAGAAGAGGGAGGAAAACTGAGAATGATAAAATTTTAAAAACCCTCAAGAAAGATGATCAAGTCCATTTATGGACTATATTGTAATGAATGTTGATTCAATGAATCAAGATAATTTAATCATTTTATTATTTCCCATTCAATTTATATGGATTATTATTTGTATATTCACATTGTTTCAAGTGAGCCTTAAAGGATATATATATATATATATATATATATATATATATATATATATATATATATATATATATATATATATATATATATATATATATATATACACACACACACACACACAAACTCTATGTGTGTATGCAGATTTGGGAGGACTATAAGTTACAACTAAGAATGAAGGTTTGCACAATTGTTTTAAATGGATAAAATAATAACCTTCATTTTGGAACGTTATTTTAATGTGTTAATCACCCTAAATACCCCTTTTTGGTTTAATAATAATTTCAAATTATTATAAGCTCAAAGAAAGGCATCTCTGCCTTATACCCTATTATGCATCAATCAAGAAATAAAGGAATACTTTGTTCTTATGACATGGCCTATTAACATTTTGAGATAAGGATTGGTAACTGTTAGTATTTTTTGTAATGTTATTTTTTTAATCTAATGAATAATTAAATTCAATATATAGGAAATGAGAAGGTAGTAGTTCTGGGCTTACCGTAATACCCTATTTCACAGTTATAGAACCCCTATTTTGTATGGTCAAACCATGTAGGCAGAGTGAGAGTTGAGGGCCTGAGTGATGGTGGTTAATTTGAGAAGGTTTTAAAAAATTAAAATGTGTCTAAACATATAAACCAAACCCTTGGTGAAACCTTGAAATTGGTTGCTTACACATAGTCCTTCTGATGTATGACATAGTCCTATGTTAGAACTCATAATTCTGAGATTTATGGTGAATGAGTCTAAATATGATGGTGAATAGGAATTTTATAATTTTTAGAGTGAATTAAGGATCATGTATACCAAATATATATCTTATAACTTTTTAAGTTGACATTTAATAAACCATATTGTAATTTTGAACCTTTCTGCCTTGCACAATCATCATTCAATGTATAGAATTTTGCATTTGAGTTCACTTTGATGAAATGTAGGTTAAATATGGGTGATATCCTATTTTATTAGTCTAAAGTTGTTGAAAAATACCTATTAAATGTCATTTAATCTTTTGAAAAAAATTATAACTTGAAATATTGAATTATTTATGCTCTTGGATCTATTGAGGAGAAGCAAAACCCTAGATTAGGGTTTTGACATTTTAGAGAGTTTTAACCATGGGAAATTAATTAAAATTTGTAATATTAACCTCATAGATATCTTCCAAGTGAATCAATAGGTATTGTACTAAAAATAAGTCGTACGGTATGGATTCTAGACCTATGGGTGCACTTAGGGGCTAATTAAGCTTAATTGAGGGGAGGTTAATGAAGGAAGTGTGGTTTAAGAGTGGAGTATGACCATGAAACTTTAAAAAAGGATAAATTAAGATTAAGGGTGGATATAAATGTGATTAATTATTTAAATCAGTGCCTAGTTTGATCAAACAAAGGAAAAAGGCATAAAAAAATGGTTACAAGTGTTAAGAGAACATTGTGACCGTAGCGGATAGAATGAGAGTATGGGGATTGTTTGAGAACTTTAATAAGGTTAATATATGTGTAATAATATCATATAAGACCATATATGACACAATTTTTATTATTTTATGCCTATATCTAGTTTTGGTCCTTGAGACCTAAGAGACTTGCCTAATGAAAAGCTAGAGAAAGTAAGAGAGAAAATTTGTGAACAAAATGAAGTAGAGAATTAATGTGAGGATCATGTGAGAGTTAAATGTTATTTATAAGTTTTATAATATATAAATATATAGCTATAATGTGAAGGAGGCTATTAAGCCCAAGGTCTAGGAGAAAGACTAAATGGAGAGGGAACCTTGAAGATAAAAAAACATCATGTGAGATCTTTGAAAATACTAGAGAAATTTAAGGATATTTTGGAGACTTTTCCCATTAAATTTTCATAATTTTGTATCAAATAAATTTAATATCTTGGTTTACATTTTTTGTGAGTTGATTAAGTTTGTTGAATTGAGATAGACAAGATATGTTATGAGGTATGCATGAGATGACACCTTGCAGCATATTGTGGGAGAAGAATGGTAAATATATGACATATTGAGTTAAATACAAAGGATTAGAATATTTATAAGGAGAATAAAAAAATCCCCAAAGTCCTATGAAAATGACTAGAATCTTGTCAAGAAAGGACTAGTGAAGGAGAAGTTAAAGAGAGCCTTGGATCTCAAAGAGAGAAAGAGAAGAGTAAAGACTGCAAGAGAGAATGAAGAAGGATAAAGAGAGGTCCTATATAGAGGAATAAAATAAGAGGAAAGGTTCAATATAGTTCTAAGAGGAAATATTGATAACATTGCTAAGAGGAAGGTCTAGATATACCTAAAAATTAAAGAAGAAATGAGAATATGGGTGTAGAGAGATAAGTAGAAGACATGATAATATAATTGGAAAAGAGAATTGAGAAGATAGATCTCATGGTGAAGATCTTGAGAGGACAAGGAAGCCAATGGAGTAGATGTAGTGTGAGAATAAAGGTAAGGTGGCCACTAGAGTCACTAATGAAAGAGAAAAGGCAAAGATGAGTGTCTTAAGAGGTAAAATGAAGAAAGAGAGGAAAAACCAAAGAGGCATGAGAGATGGGATGCTTCCAAGTGAGAAATAATATAAAGAGATAGATAAGACAGTTCTCATTGAAAAGAACAATAATAAGATGGAAGTTCCACAAGGATCACTTGAAAATAAAGACAAGAAGAAGAGATGGAGGATGTCTATGAAAGAGACATTCAAAGAGACTATATGGTCTCTTGTTTTATGTGCTAAAATTTCTCTCAATAGTTTGTATGCAGGTATGAAGAAAGAATTGATGAAGATCAAACATAAAGCCTCATATTTAGTGAAGGATGGGCTGACTAAATCACCCAATAAGTGGAAAAAGGATGAAAAATAAAGAGAAACTCTTGTAAAAGATAAAGTGATGAAGATTAAATACATTCCACATGTTGAAGATGAAGTGGAAGAGGAGTTCCATGATGATTTTCCAAGAATTATACCTAAAACAATATAAGAATCATGAAAATAAGACACAAAGGTTACCCATGAAGACATGAAGGAAGACATAATATTTCAACAGTCACCTTTGGAGGTAAAAAAATGTTTGATTATTGATTTTGATTTCATATATGAATAAACAAAGGGTAATATGAAGATTGAGAGAAAGAAGGAAAAATTTCATCCCTCAAGAAGAGAACAAGGGCACGAATATGTTTGGCCTAAGTGGCTAAAACAAATAAGTATTGAAAATGAAGAGGTGAACCTCAAACAAGAGGTCGAATAAAACAAGAACATAGGTGGAAATCAAGCACAAATGTGAAAACAAATAATAAATGGAAAAGAACACCAAGTTTGCAAGATAAACTACCAAGGCATGAAGCATGAAGGAGATTAAAAGAGAAGTGGCAACCCAAATAGGTACGAGTCAGAAAGTGGGTTAAAATGAGCATGGAAAGAGCACAAGAAGATAATATTGCAGGTGTATCCAAAGAGAGAATGAAGATTAAAAGCCTACAAAGCAAAAAAAAGAGATTGTATAAACCAAAAAATGAAGGTACATCATTAAAATGAGTGCATAAAAGATAAGTGTTTTCAATATTTATTTTCAAATGTTTTATATGATGATGCATGTGAACTTGAATCCAATGATGAATTCATTATTTATATGGAAACCATTGCATTAATAAATTTGTGTATAGAAAACCAATATGAAAATGAAACACCTCAAAGAGTGCTTGCAAAGCATGGTATATAGTATGACGAGGTTAATGTGACTCTCAACAATAAAGGAGTCAAATGACAAAATAAGGAAAAAGGTACACGAGACAATGAAGAGCAGTATGTATCAAGATTAGATGAATATTTTAAAGAAGTGGATTCTTCCAAGTTATAAGAAGAGTTAAAGATGTTGGAAGAGATATTCAGTCCATCCAAGGGATTGAAAGAAGGTAAGTTACAATAGGAATATGTCAAGGATTAAACTCTAAGAAACATCAAGAGAGGAGCAATAAAGGGAAGGACAAGAAGTTATGCAAACAAAGCCATAATCAAGCAAGCGAAGAGAGTATGAGAAAGTACACAAGGTGAGTAATTCAATTGGAAAATGCTAAATATAAATTAATAGTTGATAAACATGGATATGGATAGTCAAAGATTGGCCAAATCAAGTTGTATTATGTTGAGGATGAGTGGGATAAAAAGTTGCTCTTGCACAATGATAAAGATGAAATAAAGAGGCATCAAGTAGTGAAGTAATGAAAAATAGAGGTAGCTAAATAAAGTAAAATGGATCAAATATAGAGATGTATATGCATATTAGGTCCTTAGAGTAAAGCATTAGCATTGAAAAGTAACTAAGACACCTAAGCAAGCAATAATCAAGCGAGATTTATGAGAAAGCAAGCCATGAAACAAGCGTGAGGAAAGAGAATAAAACCTATATGGTTTTTACTTACTATGATAAGCTTCAAAGTGACTTGTAAAAGTTATAATATGCACCAAATATGGAGTTACCATAGTTGGAACACCTCATAAAGGTATAAGATGTAATGAAAATAGAAATAGACAAATCTAAAAGGAAGAAATACAAGAGTTTAGAAAATAAAAAGGATCAAGAAAGAAGAAGCAGTATCATGTAGAGTATCATTTACCCTAAAAATTTTAATTGGAAGGCAAGGAAGAAGTTGTAGCTTGCAAATTTTATCCCTATTGGGGAGTATAATGTAGGAGCATCAAGCTTGGACACATCATTTTTGTGTTTTTGTCAATAGGAGGTCAAAATTGGTCAAAGTTTGATGTAAATGTGAGTGTGGAACCTTTTAAGGTCCATTTGTTGTCTTAGGGTCCATTTTTAGTCATCAAGGTGTGTTATATAGCTTCTAGGCATTTTTCGTCCAAAATAGGAAATTTGAAAATTTAAGTATTTGAAAACAAGGTTAGAGTGGTCAATTCAAGGTAAATGTGGTTAAGTGAGATAATTATTGTGTAAGATAGTAAATAAATATTTTAAAATATGTTTTAAGACATATATGTATAAGTCATAAGGTTAAGAGTCATGTTTTGGTAATGTGACCTCAAAACACAACATTGAAGTTGATGCGTAAGAAGATCTTGTCATGTAACTACCTAAACCAACATTGGATTTTGTTGAAGAAATAAGGTTGTATGTCATTCTTGGTATATGAGAAAATAAGTAGAGAGGGAGAGATATACAAGAAGAGGGAGGAAAATTGAGAATGAGAAAATGTTCAAAAATACTCAAGAAAGATGATCAAGTCCATTTATGGATTTTATTGTAATGAATGTTGATTCAATTAATCAAGATAATTTGATCATTGTATTTTTACCATTCGAGTTATATGGATTGTTCTTTGTATATTCACATTGTTTTAGGTGAGCCGTAAAGGCTATATATGTGCATAAACTATATGTGTGTTTGTAGATTTGGGAGGAATACAAGTTACAGGTAAGAAGGAAGGTTTGGACAATTATTTTAAGTGGATAAAACAATAACATTCATTTAGGAACGTTATTTTAATGTTTTAATCACCCTAAATAAACCTTAGTAGTTAAATAATCATTTCAAAGTAAAATAAACTCAAATAAAGGCAACTCTGCCTTATACCATGTTATGCATCAGTCAAGAAATGAAGGATTACTTGGTTATTATGACATGGTCTATTAAAATGTTTATATAAGGATTGGTAAGTGTCAATATTTGTTTCAATTTTATTTTTTTAATCTAATGAATAATTCAATACAATACGTATGGATTGAGAAGGTAGTAGTTATTGTGTTACAGTCAAACCTTATTTCATTGTTATAGAACCCCTATTTTGTATGGTCAAGCCATGTAGGAAAAGTGAGAGTTGAAGGCTTGAATGATGGTGGTTTATTTGAGAAGGCATTGAAAAACTTAAATTTTTATAAACATCTAAACCAAACTCTTGGTTTAACTTTGAACCTAGTTTCTTACACATAGTCCTTCTGAAGTATGACACAACCCTATGTTAGGACTCAAAATTTTGAGATTTATGGTGAATAAGTCTAAGTATGATGGTGAAGATGAATTTTATAACTTTTATAGTTATTTATGGATCACATATACCTATAAAAGTCTTATAACTTTGTAATGTGACCTTGAACTGACCATATTATCATTTAGAACCTTTCTGCCTTGCACAATCATCATTTTGTGTACATAATTATGAATTTCAATTCATTTTGATGAAATGAGGGTTAAAAATGTGTGATAACATATTATAAGAGTTAAAAGGAGTTAAAAAATAATTGGGAAAGGTAATTTCCTATTTTTAAACATCTTTAAACTCAAAATATTTAATTATTTATTCTCTCGGACCCATGTAGGAGAAGCAAAACCCTAGATTAGGGTTTTGATGATTTTGAGAGTTTTAAGCATGGGTAATTAATGAAAATTTTAAATATTTATCTCCTAAATATATTTCAATTGAATCAATAGGTTTTGGACTGAAATTAGGTCATAAATTACAAATTCTAGACCTATGGGTGTGCTTAAGGGCTAATTAGGCCTAATTGAGGGGAGGCTAATGAAAGAAGTGTGGTCTAGGAGTGAAGTCTAACCATGAAATTTGACACACACATGAAGGAATAAAAGGGGTGGATATAAATGTTATTAATTATTTAAATGTGTTTTTATGTTTATCAAAGGAAAAATGCACAAAAAAGGCTTGGTGGAATGAGAGTATTGGGATTGTTTGAGAACTTGAAAATGATTAATATAGGTGTAATAATATCATATAAGACAACTTATATTGGAATTTTGATTCAATTATGCCTATATTTAGGTTTGGTCCTTGAGACCTAAGAGACTTGCCTAGTGAAAAGCTAGTGAAAACAAGAGAGGAAGTTTGTGAAGAAAATTAGGTAGAACTGTAATGCGAGGGTCATGAGAGTTTTAAATTATATCAATAAGTGATTATAATGGACAAAGAGAAAGGTAAATATTGAAGGAGTCTATTAAGCTAAATGTCCAATAGAAAGACGAGATGGAGAGGGAACCTTGAAGACAAAACAAAATATCAAGTGAGATCTTTGACAAGACCAAAGCTAGTTAAGGATATTTTGGAGACTTTTACCATCACCTATGCATCATGGAACATTAAAAAACTCTTTAGAATGAAATATTGTATCTATTTTACTATTAAATATTAAAAAAACAAAAAAAACAATAGATCAGAGTAGATGAAATAGAGAGAAATAACAACATTAAAATTTGTATTTAGCAACAAGCAATCTAATTATGATTTTATTTGTATATGTAAGCTTTGTTTTTGTTTATTTATATAAAAAATAACAAGGTTTTGTTTTACTAAAGTCCATATTTATTTCTTTGACCATAAACATTAATATGATATAATAATTCATGTTTGATTAGGGAATTGAGTACATAAAATTAGAGAATATGCAATGGCTTTATGCTCTAATCAGAAATTGAAGAGGAATGTAAGGAAAACTTTTTGGGGTGTTATAGTTCTATCAATAAATAGGACTAAGAACAATTTAAAACTATGGAATGAATTCCATCTACTCACTTTTAGTAGTTTCTATATGAAAATTATGAAAGTCAAAAATGATAAATGAATGTCATGTGCAAGGTAACATTAGTTTTAAAAATGTCACAACAAAATTCTTTATAGATAGAGGTGACCATAAAATTTAACCCCTAAATGGAATGGATCAGGAAGTCTATTCAGAGGATTTTCTCATCAAGATTGATTATGAAAAATCCTATGAATTAGTTCAAATGCCATTCATTTTGGCTATGCTTCAAGCACTTGGTATTCATTCCAAGTTTTTGGGCATAGTTAGGATGCATTTTCAAGATCCAAGAACCTACATAACCATTAATGGTGTCCAAACTTAGTATTTTGGCCTTTTTCACTCTATTTCCCAATATTATTTTTTATCCCATTCCTTTTATGTATTAGATGTGAAGGGATTACATATCTCCTACCTGATTACACTTATAAATGATTAGCTAAAGGATTTTTTCTTCCTTAGTCTTAGAATAAAATGGTTAATGAGCACTTTGATAATGACTCTTTCCTCACATTTATGAAGAGGTAAATTTTATGTCCAATTATATGAAATGATTTTATTTTTATTTTTTAATCTTTTGATCCTATATCAAATGGAAGAAAACTCAATGTTATAGATAGTTAATCTCCCCTTACCTAATTGGTTCCTCTATTAAATCTGCAAATGCATAAAGGAATATTACAAAAGGAATAAGAGAAAATAAAATACTATATATCATTCCAAGTAAAGAATAGAAATGGAGAGAAGTGTATATATAGGTTGGAGAGGGAAAAATACCACACAATCTAATGAATGTGGTACTAATATTTACAAGCAACCAACATGACCTCTAAAGCCCTAACCAAGCTAATACAACTGTGTAGCCAAAACCTAGTGGGAAAAAGGTCTACACCAACACCCCCTCCATAATCATATATTAGGTAGGTGATGATATTAAAAAATGTCTCACAACAATAAGGCTTGATGAGGTACCCATGTATAATGCAATCTCTCATAAAGTAGATAAAAGGAGAAAACTCATAAGAAAAACTCCCCCTAAAAAGAGAGACAAAGAAAAAGTGAATAGACTAGAAGGCAACCTAAGAAGAGCTCGTATATGAATGAACTTGATCTTAGTGAAGGGTTTGGTGAAGATATCATCAACCTACTCTGAATACTAACAAAATAATAAGTCAATAACCTGCTCATGAATCAGCTCTTGAATGAAGTGCATACGAATCTCGATGTGTTTGGTCCTTTAATGAAGGACCAAATTCTTATAAATTTGAAAGGTGCTCTAGTTGTCATAAAATATTATTTTAGGTCACTTGATCTAGATACCAAGTTAAAAAAGAATCTCCTAAAGCCAAATAGCTCTAGTAGCTACGTTAACAACTCCCCTTACTCTTCCTTTATGGAAGATAGAGAAATATTATTCTAGTTCTTTCTCAACCAATTGATTGGACCAAAACCCAATGAGAAATTATATCCTAAAGTGGAATTATGACTCCTAGTGTCACTATCCCAATCTAAGTCTATGTAGCCAACTAATTCAAAATCTGAACCAACCCTATAGTGTATCCCATACCTTTTTGAACCGTAAATATACTATAATATCCTCTTAGCTACTTTCTAGTGTAACTTATGGGGTTCTTACATGAATCTCAAATAAATGCCAGTAATAAAAGAGATGTCTAGTCTAGTGTGAGTCAAGTAAATAAGGCTACCAATAAGTTGTTGATATAAGGTAACATTGACCAATACAGTGGAGTAATCTACCTCAAGCTTGAATCCATATAGGAATCAAGTTAGAGATGGCTTACAGTCAGCCATATGAAACCATGCTAATAGATCAAGATAGTACTTGGGTTGTGAAAGTGAAATCCTTGAATCTATCTAAGTGATCTCATACCGAGTAAGTAGTGTATTAGGCCCATGTAAATCATGAGAAATATATCTTGAAGTTTTTTCTTCACTAGTGATATAGGTGAAGAACTCCCTATGATCAAAAGGTCATCAACATATAAAACTAGTATCAACAATGAATCATCTTGTTTTAATAAATATATATTGGGGTCTGAGTGGCATCTTGTGAAACCTAAAGTAAGAAGGAATATATTTTAGCATACCAAGTCAGAGGGGCCTATCTAAGGCTATAAATGGATTTCCTAAGTTTGTACACTAAATAATCATTCTAAACAAAACTAATTGGCTACTCGATGAACATCTCCTCCTCAAGGTTTCTATGAGAAAATACACTCTTCACGTCCAGCTGATGTACACTACATCCATGTGCTATGGCTATAAAAAGTGTGAGTCTGATCGAAGTCATATTAGATAGGAGTAAAAATGACTTTGAGTAGTCGATGATAGATAACTTTAAAAATCCCTTGGCTACTAATCTAGCCTTGTACTAATATATAGATCCATCTATAACATACTTGATTTGATATATCCAATGACATCAAACCATCTTCCTTCCCTTAGGAAGAGAATTCAAATCTCAAGTGTGATTACTAATCAAGGAATCATATTCTTCATTCATGGATCTATATCACTTAGGTATGCCTAAATCCTTTATAAAAGTCTACAAATTTGTCACAACTAAAAATAAGGCATGTGGTCCACATTAAAAGTCTACCTAATTACATTTGTCATCATCTAGATCCCCATACTATATGTCTACACTCTCATGTGTCTTCCTATCCTAAAGAGGGCCTAAAATGGGTGAGTCAGGTGCCAAATCCTCATCCTTTGATGCATGCCTAGAAGTGGATGAGGATTAATCCCCATCACTCTACTCATTTTTAAAATTTAAAGAAGAAGAAGTGACCTCTACCTTAGGAACATATTGTGGATGATATGAATCCCTAAACTACTCATCCAAATTGAGTGAAACAAATATAGATGGGGAAGTGTCAATTAAAGAGTCAATGAGACTCTCCTAAAATCTAACACTCCTCTTGATGAATAAATTATGAGTTTTAGGATGAAGAAGTCTATAACCCTTGATGCCATCTAGATACCCAACAAAGATGCAATGTTTGGATTGAACCTCCATGGCCATACATTTATTTTTGGGAATGTACACCATTTCTAGTGACTTAAAGAACCTAAAATTCTACACCTACGATATCCTATTATTCAAAGCTTCATAAGGAGTGATTCCTTTTAGAGGTTTATGAGGAACCTAATTTTGAATGTAACATGCACAATTGATAACTTTAATTTAGAACTGTGGAACCAATGATTTAGAGTGAGTCATATAGTTGGCCATCTCCTTCAAGGACTAATTATTGCATTCTATTACACCATTATGCTTAGGAGTGTATGGTAATAGCCACTAAAGATTAATACCCTCAGAGATATAAAATTATTCAAATGTATGGTTGATGTACTCCCCCCATTATTTATTTGAATAATTTTGATGCACTTTCTAGATTGCTTCTTAGCTAGAGCCTTAAAGTCTCAAAAATTATCAAAAACTTCAGACTTTTGTCTATAAAAGTAGATCCATGTGTATCTAGAAAAGTCATCAATGAAAGTTAGGACATATATAGCCCTACTAAAAAGAAAGATGGGAAAACTACCCCATGACATCACTATGAATCAA
Source organism: Torreya grandis (assembly GCA_037957365.1). NCBI lineage: Eukaryota > Viridiplantae > Streptophyta > Pinopsida > Cupressales > Taxaceae > Torreya > Torreya grandis. The sequence continues at coordinate 1,599,559 of JARHVA010002597.1, read as the reverse complement.
CTCAAGAGGTATTGAAACTCTCCTAGCTTTTCCTTTGTTGAATTTCTCTTCAAGATGTCTGACAAGGCTACAAACATCACAAATTCCTTTAAATAATTGAACTTTAGGAAAAACTATAACCATATCTTGCTAACTCAGCTGCTCAAAATAGTGGTAGTTAAGGTCACCAAATAACTCATGCCATAGTCTTCTAATTCCATCCGAAATGGTAAGTAATGTACTAGGAGGAACATCTAGAGCAAAATGGTAGAAGGTGTATATCCTAGAATGGTGATTATTCCTACCCAATAAAACTATAGAGTCACTTTGTATCTCTCTGATCTCAACTAAATCTAGTGTCAATTTGACTCTCATGCCCTATCCTATATGGGTAATCTAATACACTGAAAGAAGATTAGTTGATAGTGAAGGTACACTTAGAACATTTGTGAATGTTCCACCTTTGAATTTAACTCTCAATATTATTACAAATTATATTGGAGTGTCATCACCCAAAGTGATATAGGACATGCTACAAGTCTCTAAGTCAAGAAACATAACCTTTGATGTACCCATATGGTGTGAAGCACCAAAGTTAATAACCCAAGATGAAGTACATGTTGAAGCGATTGTAATTAAAGCTTTTCCCATAGATTTTTCGTTAGCTTTATAAGATTATTCAACTGATGTTGATTGTTTGAAAGACTCTGGGAACCCTATATTATTTCTCTCTAAGAGATGTGTAAGGTGATCTATCTATTTCTTCATACACTTATGCTCATCATGCCTATTCTTATTTCAATAGGAAAAATTAATAGTTTCTCTCTTAGGTTTCCCTTCAGAGGAGGAGGATGTTTTAGTGCTAATTTTTGTAGCGGTTTTTTATTATTTCTTCTTATCAGGATCCTTACTTTTCTGTTTCTTATCCTTGTTGCTAGAGGTTTTATGTTTCCCATTTTGAGCAATGAGGGTTGAAGGTTTGGAAGACTTGAAGGTTCCCATTTATATTAATTTATCTTGTTCCTTAGTTAAATTTTCAATGAATTAATCTAAAGATGGCATTATCCATTTGGATCTTATGGATCTCTTGGTTGCATAAAAGGTAGAGACAAATACAAAGTAATCAAGTCCTAGTTTTACAAGCACAAAAAAAAACTAATTGTTCATCTTTATTCTCAGTTCCAAACTCTTTTAAATATAATCTAAGTGACTTAAGATTTGTGAATAATTCATCCAATATGTCAAAGTTTCTAGCGCTTAGATTAATTATCTCAATCTCAAGCTCATGACCCTTCATGGTGTTGATTTTCCCAAACAATGTTTCTAGGGTGTCCCTTACTTCTTTGGGAAATTTGGATGACTATATGTGAAATAGGAGTTCTGATGACACTAAAAGACACAATATTTTAAAAGCTTCACCACATTTATTAAACTATTTTATCTTATCTACTTCAATTATGGGATCAACTTCTATCCCCTTAGTTATGCAAAACAACCCTTTACTTCTAAAAACCATTGTAATCTTACTTTTTCCATTCTTGGTAGTTGAAGGGTGTGAGTGCATTAAGAATTATAAGATCCATTAAGAAATTAATATTAATGAGTTTTGTTATTTTTTTGTTGTAAAAATCAAATGTGCAGAAAATGAGAGAATTATAAATCAAAATCACAACCACAGTACAACCCCCCCTAAAAATGTGTCAAGTGCCTCCCCAAATTTTGAAACTTTATAAATTACTTATTTTAATAATACAAATTGTCCTAATGGATGTAAAATGATAAAATACACACTTTTACAAAAGACAATACTCAATTTTGAGTTATCATTTGCAAGATATTAACAAAACAATTTTCTATAAATAGGCCTATGACTAAAAAAATTGTACTTGAAACTTAAAAAGGTACCCTTGGGTTAGGTAAAATATTCCTTTCAATTACTATTTGGAATCATAATTTTTTCATGGACTAAAAATGTCAACAAAAGTGAAAAATAGTTTAACTAGTTACCTTGGTATGCATGAAAGCAAGTGTGGCCTCCTCTTTAAGCAAAAAAATTACAAATTAAATAAAAAAATGAAATTTATAGCTATATAAATAGGAACAAGAAGTGTTTATAGATGTATTTATCTAATTTTTAATATGGAAATTCAATACAAGTAGGTAAAAAATAATGCAAGAATGCCTCCTCTTAACAAATGGTCAAATCTGCAAGTTCCAACACCTCTCCTCCAATGATCCAACTCTCCTCTAATATAATGGCTTCCAACACTCCTCTTTTCTCTTTGAAAATACAAAAAGAAAGGATTGTCGAGCACCAAGTTATAGAATTTAGTCCTCAAAGTTGTTTGTAGACTTTTAAAAAATGAGTATTACAAGTACATAAGTAAAACAAATAATTTCTAATACCAAAGTTAGATCTGTAGGATTTGAAAAGGAATGCCACCTTAGAAGTTTGGTGCCATAGGTAATAATAAAAATTTAGCATCAATTACATATCTATGATGCCAAGATTCAACTAAAAAATAAAGACCAGGTAGGCTGATCCTCTTAGTAGCAAATCTAAAGTGCCAATGTAAAGGGAAAGGATTTCAACGTAAAAGGAAATCTGGTCCAAAGTAGATATCTCCTCCTTCAATGTCTTACTTCTGCACTTCACCTCCATAGGTCAATTCCACTTCTCTTTTAACAGATCTAATGCCTTATTCTATAGGAAAAAGCCTTTCTCTATCAAGCTAAAATAAATAGATCCAAAGTAATAGATGATGCCAAAGCTAAATATTAATTCTTCTTGGATTTCAAGGCACCAATATGCTCTTCCAATTCCTAGCCAATATAGATCTGAGACAAGAAAAAATAGAAACCTCCAATGCCTACCAACACAAAGCTCTAAACAAAAAAGGGTAGATTTGAAGTGTGTTTAGAAATATTTGAATGTATAAATAATAAAAGGAATGATGCCTATTCTCTTCTTTTTTCCAATCAAATTTGTAGAAAGTTAATATTCCTAGCTCAAAAAGAATCAATAGATATAATAAGCCAAGTTCTTCTAAAAAAACTTTCAAATATAAAATCTCTAAATAATTTCTATGAGATAATAATAAATTTTAAAATTTCATAAAACAATAGTAAATAACCAACAACCAAACAATTGTGAACATGGATTGGCATTCTGATACCATAAAATAATTGCAGCTAGGATCACTAGATCAATAAATTTCAAATGATGGAGTGATCTCATGAGTTGAGCAAGTGCATATCATAATGAAGATGCTAATTCATAAAGGAATATTGTAATAGGAATAAGAGAAAATAAAATTCTATATCATGTTGAATAAAAAATACAAAGGAAGAGAGTTGTATATATAATTTGGAAAGGGAAAGATACCACATATTCTAATGAATGTGGTACTAATATTTCCAAGTAACCAACATGACCTCTAGATCCCTAAGTAAACTAATGTAACCATGAAGCCAAAACCTAGTGGGAAAAAGGCCTACACCAACATATTTAGATTTAGTTGAGTGACTAGTTTAAATTTATTTTCATGCCTCTGCTTTCCATGCTACTCCTACAGATCTATGGATTTCTGGGGTTCAAAGAGTTGAGATAAGAAAAAATGTTATTATATTTTTACACCTCTCTCTCTAGTAGGAAAGATTCATATTTCCTTTAAAATTTTAGTTTATAATCATGTGTATTATTCCTTGTGTATTATGTTGGACTTGCTATGGTCCAACATAAAAGGAACCAAAGAGTTCCATCGAGTTGCCTAGGATATTTTTTGTTCACCCCAAGATATTGGAAGACTTGGTTTCATTTAAATTAAAATTAGAGGTCATGCTTTCTATGCCAAATGGATCACATAAGCCTTGGAAGGGGAGGAAACATGTAATATTCTATTTATAAATTATCTAATTCAAGGAAAAACTTTGGAAAAGGGATCCTAGAAAGGTTTAAACTTCAAAAATCTTCTTTTCAAACCTATCCTACTTACCATTGTGGGATAAATTATTGGTATGAGTATTTAGAGAACTCAAACTCCTTACAAGACAATAGCAGTGAGATGGAAATGGCTTCAAATCTGGTCTTTCTATTGAATCCCACTCTCTAGGGTGGTCTCATGTTATTACTTATCATAATGTTCCTTTTTCCCTTTTGCCTTGGATCAAGATAATTTGGCTTTTTAGAATAGTCATCCAAGTTATTTTAGACCACTTTTGAAATGAAACAAAGGATTGGATCATTTGGAAAGATCTTAGAATTTAGTATACATTATAGGCAATATACCATGAGTCTATATTGAAAATTCGAAACTCTCTACCTAAAGTAAATCTTCAAAAAATTGTATTTCATTCTCAAGATAGATGGTGGATGGATTAAAATTGACTTGTTGAAAATCCATCTCTATGGAATGAACCCATGTTAAGTTTTCAACTTATTTCCCCACAACACCTTCAGGATGAGGATTTAAATTCCAAGTTGAGAGAGAATTATTTTGAACATGTGTGGAAAAAAAAATTCAATATATGTGGGGTAAGTGCATGGAATTGGGGGGACAAAAGGAGGTTTTAAGTGAACATTGTTTTCTATAAAAATGAAAAATCTTAACTTGTATATATTATTTAGATAGTTCCACTCAAAATTTGAAGATGATATAAAAACATGAATTAAGATAGGCTCTATCTTATAACCTACTATTTGTTTTGAAAATGGTCAAGTATAAGTAGGTAAAATATCTGAAATTCAAAGAAGAACTCCATTTTTAAATAAAATATAGTATATAGATGGTTGTGCACCCTATAGACTTTTTAGCGTTGTTTAGTATTTTTTGAAAACCTTTTTTGTGAAGTTAGATAAGATTATTTTAAAAGTAAATACATCATTAAAATTATTTAAAAATATAAAGTCAATCATGATTCACCCTAACTACCTAAAAAAATTAAAATTTAGTTTGTTTTGAAAAATGTCTATAAAATTAGGCCTAGTTTTTAGCCATATAAGTTATTTCAAATTTAGATGAATGAAATGAAGCAAACATAAAAATATATGGACATGTATAGATGTTGAATATAGTGTCATATAAATATATAATTAGTAATATATATATATATATATATATATATATATATATATATATATATATATATATATATATATATATATATATATATATAGAGAGAGAGAGAGAGAGAGAGAGAGAGAGAGCCTAAAGTAGTTAAAAGAATTCAAAAATTATATATTTGGAAAAAGGAGAGTTTTCTCAATGTTTTAATCATATTTTCTTGAAATCGCTTGGTAAAATACATAGTTTTTATTATGCCCAATGTTGACCTATGTTACTTTCAAGATAATACACAAATTATTTATTTATGCATGTCCAAGCTTTATTTTCATATTTATAAACCTATAGTGTGTACAGTATTTAATGATTACACACTATAATTGATACATGCTATAGAGTGTATACATTGTTACTATTATGTAATGTGCAAGGCTTTTAAAGCAAGAAAGTTAAAGAACCAAAATGCAAAGTGTTTGTTTACTAAATTAAATATTAAGCAATATTGACATTAATTTAAATTTATTTTAATAAATTTAATAAATTAGGTTGCTATATATCCTCAATAATTGGTTTCACACCTCCACAAGATACAATTTAAAAGATATTTTTTCAAAATCAGATTTGTTCAGTACTTCGACATTTTTAGAATTTTAGTAATGAACCTAAAAATTTCAAGTTATAACTTTAGTAACTAATTCCCATTTTGGGAAAACATATAGTCATTTTTAAGAATTTGTGGCATTATGGTTGATTACTAAAATTTCTATGAGTTCTAGATTTTTACAAATTCAAGTTTATAAATTAGTACACTTCTAGCCACACAAATAAAAAATTTACTTAAAATTAGGTCCATTATAAGCCAAACATTACAAAAAACCACAATCAATTTTTACCAAGGTAAATAAGGATAATTTGGAGCACATGTTGGATGGTAGATCCTAATATTATTTTAATTCCCACTTCCCGATAGGGGGGTCCCCCCACCACCACCCCCCACCCCCCCCCCTCCCCGCCCGCTAGGGTCACCATAGGGGTCTATGGGGGTGATGACCTATTTTGGAGCTCCATCTAGTGGGGGTTTAGGGGTAGTTCCCTTGAAGCGAATTTTTGTGAAAAATGCATTATAAAATATTGTAATTTCATAGTTAATCTGGACCATTTACTTTAGGTTTTAGATCTAATGGTAAAAATTAAGTTAGTGTATTTTTTCCATAATTTTTAACCCTCTTGTGATATGAGGGCATTGTAATCAGGTAGAAAAGTGTGAGACTAAAGAAGATATTTTAGTGGATGTATTGTACATTTTTCCATTCATTTGTTAGATTAAATAATAAGGACTGGCAGTTTCTATGTAGACGTAGCCCATATTGGGTGAACCACGTTAAATTTGTGTCTATATTCTATTGTGTTTTTGGAATTTGAATTTTGTCTTTATTTCATTATTAATGCTCTACCTTCTATATTCCTAACAACACATTTATGCATGGGGTCACCAGTTGAATTTGAATTCAAGCTAAATTGGTGTGAATGCGGCAACAGAGGGCACATTGGCTACCCACACATAACTAAACACTTCTTTATGCCAATTTTAACTATGATTAGGACCCTTATAGGAAAAAAGAGACACAAGTTCACCACAACCATTTGTGATAATGCACATTTGCATATGATCTCCCCATTTCTCTTCTAATTCATTAAAAAATCATGTGCTTGGGTAAATTTACATCACATTATGACCCCTACACACACAAACACCCATTTATTCTTATTTAAATTATGACTAATTTCCTGATCAGTCATACATGACATAAAAATACCATATTCAATATTGATTAGGGAAAATGCATATAGTTTTAGGTACATGTAAGCACCATTACCTTTATTCACATCAAATTCAAGCCAAAGTTGTGTGACTGGGGAAACTTAGGCTATGTTGGTGACCTTTGCACACCATACCACCACTTTATGCCTACTTATAGTTAGAGGTTTTATAGGCCAAAAGAAACATAAAAACACTATATGCACTTGTAATGAGGAAAAAAATAGAAACTTTAGGTTAAAATTATGTATGATTAACCCAATTTAGTTTGAATTGAGGCTAAATTGGTGTGATTGTGATAATATAGGTCCCATTAGTAACCAATGAACACCCAAACTCTATTTTGTGCTAATTTTACTGATGATTATGTCCCTTAGAAACTACAAGTGACATAACAACACCATATTTAGTTGGCTAAAGAAAATGTGGATAATTTTTGTTATATTTAACCATGATCAACACAATCCACTTCAAATTTAAGATAAATTGGTGTGTATTGGGAAATGTAGGTTTCATTAGTGACATTAGCACACATACCCACCTGTTTATATCGGTATTACATTCAATTAGGTCCCTTATAATATAAATGTGATATAAAAATACCATATCCACTTGTAACTATGGAAATTTGAATAATTTGGTACACATTTATGTGGGATCACCACATTTTACCTCAAATTCAGGTCAAAATTATGTGAATGGGGTAACCTAGGTCACATTGCTGGCCTTTTCACATTCAACTACCCCTTTATGCTAATATTAATTGTGATTATGATGATTAAAGCCAAATGTGACACAAAAAACCATATTCACTTGTACCTAAGGAAAACTTAGATAATTTGGGGTAGAGTCATCCTTGATCACTTAAATTTACTAGGAATGTAGGCCAAAGTGGTGTGATTAGGGTAATGTAAGTCATATTAATGATTATCACACACCCATCCACCCATTTTACTCAAAATTAGGTCTATTACATGTATAAATAGAGAAAAAAATATCATATCCACTTGTGGACCTTAAAAATATGAATAATTTTAGGCATATTTATGTGACATCACCTAAATTCACTTATAATATAGGCAAAAGTGGTGTGATTGGGATAACATGATTGGATATGGTATTGCATGAGTTTTGGCATATAAGAACCTAATCATAAGTAAAATTATTTTAAATTTATAGTTAGGTATGTGTAGGTCACCAATATTAATTGTGTTGCTCAAATTCAAGCACTTTTTCCTAAATTCAAAGTGAATTGGGGTGATCTTATTATTTGTATTGTTCCTAGTTGCAAGTGGATATGGTGTTATTATCTCACTTTTAGCCTATAGGGAACCTAATCACTTGTAAAATTGACATAAAGACATGGTTAGATGTGCATGAATCACAAAAACTACTTACGTTTCCATAATCATACCACTTTGGCCTAAATTTAATGTGAATTATTATTATCATACACAAATGTGCCAATATGTTTTCATATTTTCCTTTGTCTCAAGTGGATATAGTATTTTTGTGTCACTTTTATTCTCTAAGGGACCTAATCATAAGTAAAATAAACATAAATAGGTGGTTAGGTGTGTACTTGTCACAAATGCAAATTAATTTTCCTGTTTCAAGCTAATTTTCTTAAATTCTAAGTGAATTGGGGTGATCATGAATGAATGTGCCAAAAAATTTCAACATTTTCATGGGTCAAAATTGAATATATGGGGTTGTTATGTTTTTATTTGGCCTATAATACACATAAATAAAATTAAAAAAGACATAAAGGGATGGTTTATTTGTGGGAGTCACCTATGTGACACACATTTTTTAGATCATACCACTTTGTCCTAAATGCAAAGTGAAATGGGGTAATTATAAATAAGTTTTCTCCATATTATTTGCATTTTTATGGTCAAATGTGGATATTGTGATTTTGTATCACTATTGGAATAAAACAGACCTAATCACAAGTGAAAAATACATAAAAGGGTGTTTGGGTGTGTTGCAGTAATCATTGCCTAAATCACATCCATTTTTCATGATTTGAAGTGAATTTGTGAGATTTTACACAAACGTGCCAAAAAGTATGCATATTTTTCCTAGTTGTAAGTGGATATGGTGTTTATTTGTCACTTTTGGCATATATGGGACATAATTAAAAAAAAAATAAGGATAAAGGAGTGGGTTTGGGTTCTCTTACAACCAATGTGAATTAATTTTTCTCAATCACGCTAGTTCTACATTGGGTTTATGGTAGCACCGACCATCCTTCAACATAGATTTTTTGTAAATGTAATGAACTTAGAATATAACTAGTTTTATTGAGTAATATAATAAGTTTTGATAGAGAAGTATTATGAAGGAAGGATATGTGCAATGAGTATCTAAAGATATCTTAATATGTAAAATCAATGAGTTTGAAGTGACTTATAATGTGGGAGTTGACTTTAAGCATGGGAAGTGGTTTGTGGCATGGTCAGATTCCATTTTTATCCCACCGCACCACTTTATGACATTATATTCCCTCACATGGTGATTGGATTGAAACATTTCATCCATCACATCCACATTTTAAAAATTATTTCACCTCATTTTTATACATATCCTCATCAATACTTGTAGTTATTACTTTTTTTGGACAATGTGGAATGGTAAGACTCATGATTGAGATCCCCTTTTTATAAATTTTGGAAAAGTGGATCAATTTATTATATTATAACTTATGATTTAATTGAAAAGTAGAATATAAGATTAAGTACCTTTACTAACTATAGTTATCATTTTTATTTCATGTATTAATAGGATTGAAGATGATGACTAGGATTAGAAATTAAATGACATGCAATTTTATTGCTTGTTTGGGGAAAGATGTCATTTAATTGTTTTTAATTCTTCCCCTCTTTTTTTATAAAATATTCACCACTTGTTGATTTTCATCTCTTTTCTTTATTGTAACCATGGATCTATAAAATTTTATAGGTGTAAGAGAGGATATTTTCCACACGACAAAAATTTGTGCATTTAATATTTGTTTAGTGGACTCCTTCTTGGTGGTTGGTAGTTGATACATCCACAACCTATGCATGTTTACCAAGAGTTTACTTATATATCGATTAGTTGGTAGTATTTGAAAAAATCCATTATAAAATATTTGATTGATCTCATTGACCATTTTTTGAGATTGTTTCTTTTGAAGTGTTGATATTTAGAGTCAAACAATAAGTCCCAATCTCTAATTATAAACTTAATTACTTATATATATATACTGATAATGATATATTTTTCAATGTTATTGATTGTATTTAATTTTTTAAATTAAATCAAACCTTATCTTGTCTAACTCATTAAATTGTATAATCCTTTATTATTATGTTTATGTCAACTCAATTCCTATTTCCATTATTTTCCTTAATGTTCAAAATTCAAATTCATTAGGAAGTAGAGATATTTTCCCATACACTATTTCATATGGAGTTAACCTTATAGTATATTTCAATCTTGTGTTGTATGTCCAATCTAATTTAGTTAGTTTACATTCTAAATCTTTCCTGTTAAAATTTAACATTTTGGTCAAAATATTTAGCAATTATCTCTTGGTGACCTCAACTTGGCCATTAGGTCAGGGATGATAAGGATAAGACCTCATGTGGGTGATATGATAAAGCTCAAAGAAGTATTATATCACTTTGGAAGTAAATTATGTCCTTTGGTCTAAAATAAAATCTGTAGATGCTCCAAAGCATTGAAGAAGTTTATCCTATGGAAAATTAACAACTTTCTCTTATCAAGCAAATGTTAAGGCTTCTACATTAGTTCATTTGGTGATGTAGTTAGTGCATACCAATATTTACACTTTTACTTATGACAATGAATGAATAGGGAAAAATAAATCCAATCCAAAAATTTTAAAGTGTTTTTTTAAACCACTTGAGGATGGAGAGGTATCTCATTGGATAGTGTGGGATTGCTCATAATTTGGGATTGGTCATATTATTTTATATCCTTTAGAACTAGTCACATTGTTTTACATCCTTATGAATTAAAGGACATTGACATCAAGCATGTAGGACCTTGTGAATACCTTTGGGTTGAATATTGCCCTCATTCTAGTTCATCATGATAAGCTCTCAAGATGTCATAGACTTCTTATTTTCACACACATATGTGTAACACAAAACAAGGTCCCCATTTAAAGAAGATCCCATTAATATATTTAAATATTGATGTATACCTAATTAGACATGTTTTTTCTTGATAGTTAAGTTAAATGGAAACTTGATTTAACAATTTTGGGAATATTGGTGTATTATTCCTAATTTAGTTAAAGGGTCTGAGTAGTAAAATTAGTAAATAAATACAAAATAATTAAGATACTAATCTGTGTAATTTAGATTGAAATTTTGACCTTTCTAAAAATAGTAATAAGATGGAGAAAATAAAATCTATTTGGAAATTGGCTGATATAGTTAAGATAGGGTCTAAGATTCACTATGAAGGATTGAAACACTATCATAAAATGATATATGACCTTCATTTTATGGTTAGATAGGAGTGATGAAAGTGGATAGGAGTGATACCAATGATATAGTCCACCTCTGCCACTATTATCTGAAGGATCTAAGATTTTCATGTTTTATTCGTCAGGTCTGTATGACCTGTCCATGAAATTTTAGTAGTTGGAAGTATTTGGATCTCCATGTAGAGTAGATTTTCTCTTCAAATCCTATAATCCATTGTTCTTTGACAATTTTTTAGTAAAGAGGGGAGGGGGAGGAGTTAGTGTGTGTAAGATTTACTAAACATGTATCCACACCCCTTGTGTGGGCACGCTACCTACATACCAATATTTTGAAGAGGGATCAAGCCATATGTGGTTATCTCACTTGATGTTATTTGTGAAATTGAGTGTATGGATATGAAAACTGCTAAACTAAATGTAGTTAAGGAGGCTAGGTACTGGTGTAAGAATTTGAATAAACTTATAAGTATATTGGTTGGCTATATGGAGAGAATAGGGAAGATTGCTTCAGTAATATTACTTGTATTCTTTCTTGCTTAGTGATATTTTGTCAACCTTTTCTAAATGATCTTTGAATTGGATTTTATAGGAATCTATTGGTTATGGGTTGAATGTGCTCACATTAGGCCAACAAGGAGAAGGATGGCAAACCAAAAGAAACTAACCATTAGGACCAAAATTACACTTGGATAGGAGCACCGAATGTTGACAGGAGTGGCACTAGTGCTATAGTCCAAGTGTGGCACTATTATCCTAAGCTAACAGAACCTAGGGGATGGATTAGTCATGGAAAAATGGGTCTAACTTAGTTGGGATCAATTTTAGAAATCTATGGATGACTAGGAATCAGTGAAAAGATGCCTACGAGGGTCATGAAAGCAAGCAAGAGGGACCTATGGGTTGGGTGTCATTAGTCACACTCAAGTTATCAATTTTTGCACTTTATATGACTGCATTTGCCCCCCACCTTTATTTTAGTGATGAAAAAAAGTGAAATACTAGGATAAAGGAATAATAGCAAGCATACCTGAACTTACCTATAAGGGTGAAGCCCATGAAGCTTGTGTGATGTTGGGTGTGCATAGAGAGAACATGCTATGAAGTATGAATATGTAATAAAAACAAAGAGTAGATTAGTTTTTACTAGATATGTTATATCTAAAATAAGAAGGTATAAATTTTGGTAAGAGAGAGAGAGGAAGAGAAAGGAATGAATACACCTCACTTGGTATGCAGACCAATATGGAACCTATTGTGATGTTGAGTGATGCTAAATAATGTTGGATGTGTGTTGAACCAAGAGTAATATCATGAATGGAGATAAGTGATCAATTCCCTAGAAATGGTTTAAGAATGTAAAATCTGACCCTTTGGCTCCATCATCATACACTAAGTGAAACTAGGAGATCATGCATATACTAATTAATGTTTAGACTATGTTTCTAATCCCTATAAGTACGTGGCTCAACAATCCAAAGGCTAGCTAGTCCTTTGGCTTCATCATTGCCCCATGAAGTGATGCTATGAACTAATAACGGTATGAAACGTGTGTTGTATGAAATGGCTCTTAAAACCCATGAATTCTCTATAATCTAAAAATGTTGGCATAGATGGCTAAATGTATGCTAGAAACTAGGCCACTCTTGGCCACTTTGAAAGATGGAGATTAGAATTGTAGGAAAGCCACTCTAAAACTGGTGTACTAGGATTATATGAAATCCACTCCAAAATGTTGAAGTTAGGCTTGTATGGAAGCCACTCCAACATGATTCCAACCACATGTAGATGGAATAAGGCATGCAATTCCTGAGAATGCTTGGGTAATGCTGAACTTAGAAAGAAAAGAAAATAAATGTGCCATGCACATTTCCCCCAATCACTATTGTCTAAGACATGGATTTTGATCTAAAAGTTATACCAACTACCTAATATAAAAATAGAAGTGAGATAAATCATTCCATGCATGATGCCCCCTATATCTAGATTCTTTGAGCAAAAATGTAGTGAAACTATTAATTCTAAACTGGTCTGACTATGCAAAACTGTAGTTAAACCTACTTTTGGAAAGTCTAGCTTTTTTTTTTGTTTGGATAAGAGCACCAAAAATAGATAGTAGTGGCACCAACAATGTACTCCAATCTTGGAATTATTATACTAGGCTAAATCTTATGACTATTTTGACATTTTCATTATCTTCCTAGTGTGTTTTGATTGGTTTGATATCTGGATGTTGTTATGGGTGTGTAAAAACTAAATTTTTAACTGTTAAGAGATTTTATCTTTGTGACAAAATCCCTATTTATTTCCCCCCTTTCTGAGGTTAGGAATGAAGACCCTAAAATAACTACCCTTAGAACAAATATCTTGCAAGTGTGTTGTGCTGTAAAGATACATGATATGGTAATGATAATCAATAAGATATGTCAATATATAGTATGGTTTGTATTGAGAGATTGTTAGATCAATAGGGGTATGCCTAGATAGATATAATAATGTAACAACATGTGCAATGTACTAAACTAAAATTCTGGTTAGTTGTTAGTTGTTAGTTGGCAAGGAAAGATGGAGTATGATGTCTATCATGGAATCCAAGAAAGCAAGATAATGCATGATTTGGATCATGAAATTGTAAACAATGAGAATAAAATAATCAACAAGCACACAAGGAAATAAGCAATAAGTGTATAAGAGTGGCCAAGGGGATGAACAAACAAGGGACATGGGGACATGTCACTCAAACTGGAAGGCAAGCATACAATGTATATTCAAATTCCTCATACACATATAATTGAAACAAGCAAGGTTAGTGTGAAATCTACAATCAAATAGAAGAGTACAGATAAATGACATTGGTAAATGTCCTAAGGCACACACATGAATAGAAGTAAAGGAAATTGGTAAATGTCCTAAGGCACATTTAGGAGACAATCAAGAATTGATAAATTCAATCATATCTAGCTACACAAAGTAAGAAAGGAAAACATTTAATAACTATAAATATAATCTCTTCTAATTAATAACATCAAGAGAGAAATTATGCAAGACATGTTTAGTACAAGACTAGGTATATGCTAAGAAATACATAAGTGATATATACTAGTGAGTGTCGATAGAGTAATCTATGCAAGCTAGTAAGTAATGTACATCAACATGATAAATATAACATGTGGTATAGGAGTGACATAACCTATATAGTGTAGTCATGTAGAAGATTCCCCCAGTGGGTATGTATATTGCTGTGTGTCTCAAATGTAGAAATAGGATGCCCCCTCAATGGGTAGAGTGAAGCAATCAAGGATCTAGATGTCACTGCACACACTCAAAGAAGATCAAGTGAAGCATGGTAATGTAGATAAATCAAAATAAAAATAGCATAGAATATAAAATTTGAGTCTAGCATAGTAGTAGAAATGTAAATCTTGGATAATGTATACAATTGAAATAGTTTTTGTGTTTTAAAATATTTGAATATTTTTTTGGATTTTGAAATGTTATATTTTGTTTGGATTTTTGATAGTTTTTGAGTTATGTAGAATCAATCACATGAATACCATGTACAAGAATTTATAAAAAGGGACCATGTACAAGTAAGCAAAAAGAAACTTTATACAAGTAATTCTGCAAAATTATGTACAATAGAATGTGTGAAATGAAATGCTAGACATGAAATCTATGTAGATGCATAATATTAATTTGATTCTTTAGTTTCCTTACTTTAAGTGAGGCTAGAAGATACACTTTAGGTATAAGATTTTCGGTAATAATGTATGGACCTAGCCAATTTGGTTTGAATTTTCCTTTGATTTCTTATTTGACATTGACATTGTAAATATATTATTTGAGAATGAGATCATTAACTTTGAATTATCTATCATAAAATCATTTATTGTAGGATCATTGTATACATTATTGATAGATTTTGAGATGTTATATTGCTTGAATGCATGCATGGTCTAACAGCTCGAGCTAGTGTAGATGATTTTCACAATATTGGTCATTAGTGAGAATACCTTTAAGGGAGACATGAAGAGATGGGATTTCTAATTCTAATGGTAAAACTATTTTTGTGCCATAAACAAGTAAATAAGGAGTGGTTCTTGTGGGTGTGTATATACTTATGCAACATGCCCATAATTTAAATACTATTTGATTGTGCCAATCATCTCCAAATTTGGTCACTATTTTACTCAAAATGTTGTTGATGGTTTCATTGGTGGCCTCTGCTTGATTCTTTCTTTGTGGTTGATGTGGATTGGAGAATATGTGTTTAATCTCATTTTTTTGTGAAATTTTTTTACATTTTTTTAAAGGATGTTCCATTATCAAAAATGATGGCTGTGGGCAAGCCAAAGTGTAAAATAATATGAGTCATGAGAAAGTTGCAAATGTCTTCACCTGCAGTAGATTAAATTACAATGTATTCTACCCACTTGGTAAATTATTCTATAGTTGTGATTATGAATTCATGTCCATTAGTAGATTTGGGGTAAAATTTTCCAATAAGATCAAGTCCCCATAACATGAATGGCTATGAAGATATAATAGGTTGTAATTATTATAATGGTGCATGCTATAAGTTACTATGTCATTGAAATTTATCTCATTGTTTTGCATATTTTATACATTCATTTTACATGGTGGGATAGTATTACCCTTTTCAAAGAAATTTTTTTGGCATGGATTTTCCATTGAAGTGGCCACTGCACTCACTATCACGTATCTGTGTAAGAACAATTTTTGCTTTTGCTGACATGAAACATCAAAGCAATTATCTATCAAAGGATCATTTAAAAGGGTATCTACCAATGATTACATAAAGGAGTGCTTATTTGTGTAATTTTCATTTTTCAATTTGAGAAAAAGTGTCTGGTGTAATAGGTTTATTTACAAAGTTATAGATATCATAGAACCATTATGGAGTTGTGAAACTACGTGTAGTGGCTAGAACATATAGTGAAATCAAATACACATTGTATATTCATGTTGATTGTAATAATTTAATTATTAAAATATCTTGATCATCATTAATGTTCATAAGAATCAAATATGTGGCACTTTCCATTGCATCTATGTGTCTATTGTCTTTTCTTGGTATACTTTCTATATAAAAGTAGTCAAATTATGATAATAAACATTATACCATGTTTTGGTATGGGATGAGGTGTTCTTATTTTGTTTGATAGACATCATTGACTTGGTTGACCATAAGATAGGAATCACCTAAAATTTCAATGGATCTAATTTTCAGAGACTGGGCAGTAAATAGACCTAAAATAAGTGTTTCATACTCTATGGTGTTTTTGGTGTAGGAAAAACTTAATAGATATGCAATAGGAACTATGTGACTAGAAGGGTTGAAAAAGACAATGCCTACCCCCACACTGGATGTTCATCTAAAACCATCAAAGAACATGGTCCAAGTATCATAATAAGTAGAATAGGCATTGAAATCATCTCTAAATGTGTCACTAATAGGACTAGTATCTAAGAGTGGTGCAACTATCAAATGGTCTACAATGATTTGTCCCTTTATTGATTTTTGGAGAAATATTTTTAAGTCAAAATCTATTAATAACATGACCCATTTTTTGATGTGACCAAATAAATGTGGTTTTTCCATGAGAAAATTCAAGCGTTCTACTTTTGTAATAACCCGAGTCTCATTCTTTACCATGTAATGTTGATGTTTTTGTC